>JBCAUI010003029.1:0-10335 GCA_038406195.1 Haplosyllis anthogorgicola
CTGATGTCCTTTCCTCCACAATGGTGGCCTTGGCAATCTGTCAGTTTCAGCTGATGGTAACTGAACAAGGACGTAACGTAGTTGATAAGTCTTTCTTTGCAGGGATCCAACACAAAAGATCGTAATTTAGATACCTTGTAGCGCGTACGGAATGCCTCTGTACAGATGTGAAAGGATTACAAAACACAAAATGTAATGTACTTACTCGTTGTCCAGGTTTCATCATATGTGGTCGAAGTGGTTGTCGTGTGGTAGTTGGTTTCTTTCTAGCTGTTGCTTAATAAAAACAAAGCCGATATGTTAGGAACTAAATTCGAAAGATTGATTCAAGTTGGCAATTTTGTATACTGTAAAACAATCTGAAGCAAACTGTCACATTGTATTTAATGACGCAAAACTTAATACATGCATACCCGAGAAGTTATGTCTACTTGACGGTCCTGCTGCTGGCCTTGCAGGTGCTGCTGCATGCCTTGACGGCATAGCATTAGGTCTGCCAGGAGGAGCTGGCCTGCTTGGTGGTGGCTCAGGTCGCGGTGGCTTCGGTTTCTGTAAAGTAAACTTTACGTGAATATGTGTATTTAATTTGTCTCATTTCAATAACTGGAATCGATCGTTACACTTTTAATAAGGTACCATTCAAGGAAACATACTTCAGATGCACCGTTGGCCATGACCTCGGGTGGTTTACTTCCCAAAGATGGTTCTACTTGTGGCTGAATTGTAGGTATCTCCTGTCCTACTGAATCCACAAAGGTGGGAGTAGATCCTGCAGGAGCTGGCCTTGGTGGAGGAGGCCGACTGGGTGAAGCAGCTCTCTGCATTGGAGGACGAGCAGGAGGCATTCCAGGTCTTCCTGGTGGTGTCTCCCTTGAGGGGCTTGTTGCTGGTCCAGGTGGACGATATTTCAAGACACTGGGACTATTGCCTCCTGATTTGAAGTAGATATAAATTTTAAGTTCACAACGAAAGGTAAACATAATGTGTATTGCAAAATGCTGACGATGACGAATCATCATTACTACATATTAATCGACGTGGTAAATATAATGAATACACACTTGATCTGTTAGGACTGGGACTGCGTGACCTTGTCCTGCCACCGGGTTGTTGTACCGTTAATCCTGCTACTTCTTCATCGTCCTCATCTGTAACATAATACATTTCATGTAATTTTACGGTTCTTCCTGTTTGTATTTTCAGTCAACGAAATGATGGTGAACACAAAACCAAAACTGCATGTACTAACAAATACAAGTCCTGTTACACGTTCATTCGGTCTCGAAGATAAACTTATCGAAATAACACTTACCGTCAAAAGACATTGTGGGAATAGAAAAGTCTTCCCCTAACAGTGAGTTGGAAAATGTGTTAAACAACATCCCTGTGTTCGATCGCACTAAACTCATTTCTCTTTCGATCTGCTCCCTCCAGTGTGGTGTACGCAGGCCAACCAGCAGCTCCTTGCCACCAATCTACCAAAACACATTAGTTATTTTAGTTTCACGCTGAGAAGCTGAACTAGTTTGTTAACTAATTTGTTGGCAAATTATTCAAGTACTATATCTCCATACCTCTTTGTTGTTATACTTGACTGCTTCTAATGCATATTTTCCTTCCCTGAATGTAAGTAACATATCTTCATCCTGGAACCTTTAAACAGAAAATAAGTTGATAAAATGTTAAAAGGTTCAATTATTCTAAAAATTGAAATAACAGAGTTATTGAACAACCTTATCTTGCAAACCATGCAGCACAATACTGTAGATTTTTTTTCACACAATGTCTCTTGTTGGGATGAAAAGAGTTAATCTTAAACGAAGTTATTACCTGACTAATATGATTTCGCCAATCTCTCCAAAAGTCGCAAGAATTTGATTTATGACTTCATCGTCAAAATCATCACCATCTGCCACGGCAACCACCACAGTACCATCTGGTGGTCCTTGTTTATCAATAACTGACTGATACACTTGCTCCCGTTTTTCGTCATCAATAACTAAGGTCTCGATGTCAACCATTGCCAACACTGGCCTAAAAGAGTTCAAATTGAAGTATCAATTAAGCATATTGTTCATAACCTTATGCAATGGGCTAATCAACCAAGATAATAAAATAGCCGTTTTACTGCTATAAATTGTTACCGGTGGTCAGACGTTTTAAACTCAGCTCTGTTGTATAGCAGTAGTTGACCTGAACTGAAGCTCAGGTCGGGTCCAAGTTCTGTAAAGAAAATTTCAACCTCACATCATTCAAGGTAACACTGAATAAAATCAGTGTATTTTAGATATATCTTTTTTGAACCAACAAAGTACGTCATGGTGGTTTTAGATGTTTTCATAAGCACCATATTTTGTACATTACTTATTCGTAGTTTTCGTAATAGATGCACTTGGTATTACCTGGTGCCCTAGGTAATGGTTTCTTCCTCCACAATACTCTGTCCGTCCATGCTGGTGTCCTCTGCTTTTCAGAGGTATCATAATCATCACAGAACAGGTCATATTTGTAGGTGGGTGCAAAATTCACATCCCCCTCTTCAAACCCAAGGAAAACCTAGCAGTAAAAATACGGCAGTTGTAAACTAGACAATGTGCATGTGAGGGTTGCATACTGCTCAGTTCTACCATGACGTATTACATCTTTACTGAGGTAAATGTTTATGATGTGTTATTATAACCGCAAAATATCTCGACGATCATTTAAACCTACATTTCCTGCTTCCTTTTCCACCTTTAGTTGATCGCATGCTTGCAGAGCACCGTAATTTTCATGTTTGATCAGCTCTTTCACTTCATCTCGGGGTAAACTGATCCGATAGTTAAAGTCACCACACCAAAATACATAATCATGTGCCCCCAAACTGCGTCCCTGAAAAAAAAACCATTCAGGCCCATTAAACAATAGTATATTTTCTAAAAAAAAAGTGTTGTTGTGCAATGTGTGTCAATTGATGTTAGCAAATGTTCAAGCCTTAAAACTTTAGCTTCTTGTTTATTTACATAAATATGTGTTCATGTAGTTTTGGACAATAACTGATAGAGAAAGCTTGACAAAAAGCAGTATAACTCAACACAAATTCATCAGAGAACTGAACAATAATATTTCACTACAGAACGGGCACCCAACTAAACTCAATGTCACTAATTGAAACTATCACTAACCACACGTTGAAGCTTAAACCGCAAGTTTATGAACCCCCTAGCCGCCCCCCACCCCGACTTTCTGTTTCTTTGGCAAATTAATCCTTATTTTACTCAAAGGAAACTATGTTTTGTTGGCCAAACACAATAGTCCAGAGATATTCTCGACTTACAAACAAATGTACTAACTAACATGCAATATATCTACATGTTGGTTGTATCAGTAGAAGGTACATGTACTGAATTAAAATTCATATTAATTCGAAACAATTGTGTGACTGACTGGCGACTGAATGCATGTGTTGAAATTGTAAGATTTCAGTAGGGTCTGAGGTATGCATGCACGTTATATTCTTCTCACAAAATCATGCAAGTTTGGTTAAAACATACCCTACAATTTTCCTGAAAAAGAAATCGCAACTCTTTATGAATAACTTTTACTGGCATGTCATGACATTTTGCAATGACGAAGTTTCCTGTACTACATAGACTATTACAGGCAACATACATTGGCAGATGGCAACGAAAGGATCATGTGAATTTCGTTTATTTCTTCTATAAAAACATTAAATGTTTACTGAAGAAAATTTCCTCGTTGAAACAGTGCAATAAGTATCCATGTTTCAAAGTAAGAACTTCATTAATAAATTGACACAAAGCATAATAACTCACACATAATCGCTGGAAAATTAAATACATTGGGCATGAGGAAATGTATTGTTCTATTGCACAAAAACACTCAAATTTCATAACTTACCGCCGGGAAGCATATTTTTTGTGAGATCTCGTGGTAGTCAGAATTCCGTTCTTTGACCTGTGATTGTCCAGCAGCAAAGTGAGCACATACAAAGCACAATGACGTGCTGTTTAACATAAACCGAATGGCCACTGCACCTTTGTTTCCAGCTTGGCCACCAAGACCTGTTTTTACTGTATCTACAGCAAGATCCCTGCAATTAGATGTAAATAGATAACTATAGTATCCATGGAGTACTATAAAACAGACCAACTAATATCCATGTTCAGCAGTTAATAAAATGTCTACACCTTTGTACCCTTTTAATAAAGTCCTAAAAGACCTCGATGCACAAATTGTCAGTGAAAATAAAACGGTAATGTTTTCAGTCGTGTCTGTGTGTGTGTGTGTGTGTGTGTGTGTGTGTGTGTGTGTGTTTCTGTCTGTTAGGGCTATACCTTTTTAACAGCTTGACCTAGAAACTTCATTTTTAGCATACAGATCATCATATTTAGAGCAAGTTAGGGTATCATGGTCATTTGGTCAAGTTCAAGGTGGTAACAAGAGCCATGTAATTATAATCATTTAATGTAAGCTGGACACGTACCTTACAACGGGAGCAAGTTGAGGTCTGACGAAAATAAAGAGACACACGCCCACTAGCTGTGCTGAAGTAAGTAAGACATACTTTCTGTCTCGGGATATTTTCTTCTGCAAGAAGGCTCCCCACTCTTTCTGGTTCGTTGTGCTATATTTAAACAACACAATATATCTGTAAATACCTCTCCAATTTCAGAAAAGAGCAAATCGACTATTGTAACTGAAGATCAACGGAACTTTAGTTAAAACTTGTTACCTTGCTGACATAATGTTACTGGCGTTTAAATCCACAATTTCTTCGAAGCCAATAGCATAAATATCAACTGGCACGTTGTCAAAGTCTGTTCCAGAATGTATCAGGTCTGAAAATAGCAACATTTCAAATATCATTTTAAATGTCTGTGTCTTACATATCACGATTGTTGTGAAATTTGAGGGTATTGTAATTGTATGTATATAATTGATACAGTTTGATCACAAGTAGCTACTTTATAGTAGCAGGTACCTGGCCTTGTATCCATTGTGAGCTTAGGCAAATCAAGTAACCAGTCAGTAATGTCCTCATGCTTGTGTGCAATGCTGCGGAAGTGTTTCCCACCATTCACGTTCCATGTTCCTATGGCAATCCTGGCATTGGAAGACGCAGTGTATTCTGGATGCAGTAAGATCATAGACTTCAGTATGTCTGGGTGAGCTGTTGGAGTAAAGAAGATAATAAATACAGATACAAGTGAGGTGATGTAAAATGTGAGAGAACTAAAGAACTATTTTTTTATGAATATTTTAAATTCTGAAAAGCTGATAGATAATATATAAGTTACTCTACTTGTAAGAGATCAGACAACAGACTTACAATGCAAGTTGGATGTCGACAACAGAGCCCTGGCTTTGTCGGAAAGTTCTCCTCTCAGTGTGTTACCCAGTAATAATATGTCGATCGCCTCTTGTTTACTGCTGTCCATGAAGTTATTCTGTATAGTACGAGTCGCAGATCGAGCAGCGTCACCCGCCTGTTTGATTATAAGTCATTGAGAATTTATTTTATAACACATGGATTATGTGATGATAATCATAAATCTGATAGGCATCATCCACATTTCGTGCATGTAATACAATTATTTGGCTTATAGTTCCATGACAGAATCCGAAGTTGAAAAAAAACATAAGCGAAACTGAAAATACATCAAACTACAAACTGCATTTAAAGAACATGTCTGATAACATTATTTGCCTTTGTAATACTTTCACAACAAAAGGGCACACAATCAAAGTTGTATTCAAGAGAATTCATCTGGTCAATTAATTCATTACCAAAGGATTTCATCTGGTCAATTAATTCATTACCAAACTGGAAGGACCATCAAGTGTCACATTAAGTTAAGTACAAACGTATACATTGCTTATTTGTTACAAATGATTAGATTTCACGTCGCAATACAAATATTGGTAAAGAAGTTAAGTACGTGTGATCAAAACTATATTACTCTTAGAAAGATACTTATTAGCAATAAAGATTATTTTTTAAATAGTAAGGAATCTACAATAAAACTATTAAACAAAATTTACAGATAACTACCTTAGCCATACTGACAGCGATCGGTTTCTGGAACAATCAATTCAGAAAAAGGTATGGTGCATAATGAATGCGTAAATAATTGTCCACACCCTGTCTTTATCACCACGTTCAGATAATCAAATTGCCGGACATTACTACCGAATTCATGGTACCGAGACTAATAAAGTGAAATACTCTTAATATTATAGCGCTGAGTGCAGGACTTATTATTCTTGTACAAATACATCAATGGTATGTTGTACAAAAACCGCCTTATTCATTCCAAGGTATCTTTGCTTGTGTCGTTCCTGAGTGTTGAAACAAAAAGAAACCGGGATAGTTTCTCAATACAGCTAATTTTTATTTACTGATTTTATTCAGTTATTTTCTCAGTCTTACCAATCCGTCAAGATTTTTTTACGGAACAACGCGCTACACCTTTCGATTCACTAAATTTTTCAGTTTAATTTTTTTGAGAAATGTTGATTTGAACGATTTGGAAAAATAGTGGTCCTTAATTGTAAGCCTGGGGTTTATTACGGGGTTAATTATAAATCAAATGGCACAGAAGCAGTAGTGGTTTGGGTATTGCTTGTACCCACCGTAAATATTTCAGATACATAAAAATTACAAATTACCCTGGCCCAAAAATCCTAAAGTAACCAGTTTGATAATAAATAAAACACATATAAATTTATAACACTTGAAATGCACAATACATGGGCTTTAACTAGGTTTTACTGAAATGGCACATGCACTCAGAAACATTCAATACTACACTGAATGTAATAATTATCTACTTAAAACAGCAGCAGGCAACCAATAAATGAGAAAATAAAGAACATGCTTTAGAAATCCAACAGAATTACTTCATATATTCCATGTACAAAATATACCAACCTTTGATCTCCCACCACCAAGAGCACCTGTTCCGGCGTAAATGCGACTGACATGATCTCCATTTAGACTCCACATTTGCTTATAAACTTCTGTAAATCTCGATACCATCTGCTGTTTGTTGGCTAAGCCTAATTGTTCCAACTGCTTAGGTAGTATCTATCAATTGAACATAAAGGCAAGAAATAAACTGACCAATCTTTGTCACTTAGCTACGTTTTCTTTTTCAGAAATAAGTTTATCACAATAAAACTGGTTTATTTTTTCAGAATACAAACCAACCTCTAGTGCAAACATGCACTGAGCTGCATTCGTTCTGTCTAAACAATCTACACAGTTCGTTCTGATTGTCCCCGTCTGTTGCCTGGAAATACACACCAAAAGATAACAATAAAGTACTTAATGCAAAGTTATTTTATTGCCACACAAAGTTTTTTTGCAAAAGCGTAAAAACCCCTTCTCATTCCTTCCCTTTCTACTCACATAGTGATAGTATCAGCATTGCAATGGAAGAATCCAAAGTCGTTGAGCTGTCGTTTGACTTTATCACGTAATTTGACTAAATGTTTTGTGTTGCCACCGCGACATTCCGAGTGATAATCAAACATCACAAGTGGTAAATCTTGACTGTGGTATGATGCCTTGTGGTGATTCTGAAAATTGGAAATAACTTTTGAAAGTATACATGCACATATAATTTCTGGCGATTCTGCAAATTAGAAATAACATTTGACATTATATGCACTCATAATTTGTTGGGAACTTTTATTATACAATTATTATACGGGAAAACTCCATTTACAGCCTATATTAAGAGTGGCCGCAAAGGAGGTTTGCACATTGCTACAGTTTGGAATAAAATATCTGGAGCCAACATGGCCGTAACCAGGAGTGGCCGTAAATGAGGAATTTACAGTATATTTTTAACATTAAAACTCATAATTAAGTCCAGTATAATTGGTTCTGTATTTAATTCATACCTGGAAATGTTGACTTAGCATGTGTTCACCCTCCTTAATACCCAGTAGATTTACAGCAATTTGTTCACCATAGCGTTGCTTCAGCAAATTGAAATGTCTTTCATATGCAGGGGCCGATGCTTCATAACCTCGAGACATCTTTACTTTATGAGATCCTACCTATAAAGGTTAAAAATACATTTAGTCACTCCAAATGTTTACTAACTTCACAGCAAATAATAAATAGCTTGTCAAACTTAAATCTTCAAGTTACAGTAACTTACTTGAAAACCAGGTTGTTCCCAGAAGAGAGGCACTGATCCCCTACATTGTACGTATGAAGAGATGTTATCATCCATGAAAATAACCTGATAAAAAGAAAACAGCTTTCATAAACCAAACAGTTTGAACACAATCAATGAAGTACATATTTGAATGAGTTTAATAACCATTTATCTGTTCAGTGACACATGCATCTACTGAGATTACGGGTTTTTTCTAATTGTTTCCATCAAGTTTGGCATTTTACCTGTTCTGTTTCAACAAAGTTTGCCACATGACCATCATCATTTACACCTCTAACATTGAACCTGGTACCAGCACGTTCACAACTTAATCTTGAGATGAGACATGCTTTGCCCTGTTTCTGTGCAGCATAGATTGTGCGTATCTCAACCCCACCACACATTATCTTCAGCAACCAGTCTGCACAATCCACATTATATCTCTGAAGATGTAGATGTAAAGTCCTGTTCCTGAAAATATGGACAATGTAACCTTCTTGCAAAAATACTGACAGTACTTTCAAATGATAAATAGATCCCATTTAATCCATGCAGTTTTTCTTTTCTATTTGCAGCACATTGTGCACAGATCTTATACTTTTTAGAACAAAATCCATTGGTATTTACCAGAAGAACCTGTTGTCCGTTTCTAGTTCTTGCATTTTTCTTTGTGCACACAGACTGAGGTCAAACTTGGGATTTCCACTTGCTGACCATGAGAAATAGAAAGTTCCTGAATTGAGCAATTTTTTAACTTCTGCTATCCTCTCTTCATCTTGGGGTTGGTTGCGCAGACTGTGGAATGTGGTTGTTGTAATTCGGAATATATCACAATCTTCAATTTTCCCCACCGATATACACCCAGTGACCATAATCAAATATAATACTGTTTCGTCACCTGAAATCAGATATAAATTTTAGAATACACTGTACACAGAATACAAATGTTTTATTATGGGTATTTATTTCATTTGTTTGCGTGCAACAGATTTAAAATAGATTTCGTTTTTGTAATACTGAACGGAAATACATGTATTAAATTTGGAAATAAGCTATAATAGATCGCATCCTGACGTTTTAATATGTAAATGCAAATGTTGAAATTTACAACATTTATCTAACTACACATGTTAACATTCACACTTTTGAACGTGGAACTAAATTACCTATCGTTAAATTCAGTACTCCAAGACAACCATAGGCATCTTCTATTTTGGTGTATTGCTTCTTCACCGTTTCAGTTTCTATCTGGGCTGTTGAAATTAAACCATTCCAAACATAGAACATTACATTGAACTTAGTAATAATAAATTTTAATTTGTTACGGAGTTACTGCGACTTTTAATTCATTAGGATGTCATTTGTTTAACTACGACTACGGGAATTTATTCTTGATGATCACTGCTAGTCCTGCGGATAAAAATTTGTAACATTTTCCACAAAATGAAGACTGAGGTATATACATTATTGGTTAACTTTAATGAAGAAAAACATACTTAACAAAGAAAAAACTCAACAATGACGAGTGAAATTGTATGACTCATAATTTTACACTATTTGAACTTGACCGAATCATGATAAAAGGCAGCGAAAGACGCACTTGGATAATTTTAAATTTCCAAGTCAGCTCATTAGTCAGATGCAAGTAACAGTCATCTGCAGTGTAGTGTATATCCAATAAAAAGTGTGAAAAAGTATGACATAATCATATGTATATATGTACTAACATAGTACTGCAACAGCATTTGACTCGAACATTATTGTGTCTTCTCGATTCCGAGACTCCATAATGACGCTGTACGGAGGTTCCAGCTTGTGATAAATTCTGTAAGTTTTGCTCATCGACATTTTGCTGGCTCCTTTTGTTCAACTATTTACACACCTGAAAATTTAAGAATTACGTTGTCCATTTGAGACCCAAATTTACAAAGATTCCATATCTTGTCTGAAAATAAAGTCCTCTCTGAATGAAAGAATAATTTCCTTTATTACTTCTAAGGCTGTAATTTCTTATGCTAACATTGGCGGATCTTCGTTTTCATGCACTTTCCGCTAAATTTTGGGCGAAAAAATGGGTGGCGCCCCCCCCAACGGGCCGGGCGCCCCCCCCCCCCCCAACGGGAAATCCTGGATCCGCCCCTGTGCTAATGAATTTTATTAC
>JBCAUI010003040.1:0-10335 GCA_038406195.1 Haplosyllis anthogorgicola
GGGGGGGGTCTTGCACTTGCAAGCTTTCAGCACTGCATTCATGCCGACTTCTAGTTGAATACTATAAGCCGTTGCATTACAAGCAACAGCTTAATCAATTCAGATCTAGTGTTAAGCACCCCGCAACAATTGAATTTCATGCTGAGCTAAGTCATTTCAATTGTTACGGGGCACTAAACTTTTGATGTTAATTTCATGATCTGTAGTACTAAATTTAGACCTTATCAAATCACTATTCAATGTAATATCATCTATTCAGTAGGCCAGTAAAATTCAAACACTTATTTCACGTTCAATTTCGAACAAAATGAGTAATAATGAAAAACAAAATTAACGGCTGGGAATATTATTTAATTGATTACATTTAGTATAATTCTACAGTGAACTCTTTATTTTATACGACCTAAAAACATGCAGCAAGACGGCAGATTCTACTGCATTGTTGATATTCTGATGTACTGGTCTTGTTTCCTGTGTAATGTGTCTAAACTGTCTGAACAGGTGAAAAAAAATGTAGAAAAACCTCCAGTGCGAGATTCTTTTTTCCTGAAATGCTTTACATTTTGTACAAATACTTACCTCTGTAGCAGGAGTATTTCACGTAGAGAACGTTTGTCTTGGAGCTTTGTTTGCAGAAGGACAGAGGTTGTATACTCTGTTTACAGTCCACTGTGCAGGTCTCTAAGCCATGGCATCTGTGGAGTAAGAGATGTTGCAATGTACATTAAAAGCAGTACATGGAATTCGTATCAGAAGTTTAACAATAGCGCATCAAAAGCACAGTGGGAAATTCTTTCGTTCTCTCCTTTGTTCTCTTCCTTTCCAAAATGATACGATTTCTGTGTACTGAGACCACATGTTGAGCACCAGAAATCAGTTGCATGAGGGAACGAATGATGCACCAGCTTTATTGCCCGACAGGTGCCGCCAGGACTAGGTGGTGGCGGAAAAGTCCTATGTACAGAAGACCACTGATCGGCGGTCATTGTGCCCCAAAACAGGTCTATGAGTTGCTACTACTTCCAAGCTGCTAAACATGCTTTGCTAAAAATAAACGAGCCAAAATACAACCCACAAACCCATCACAGAAAAACGCATGGAACACTGCCAAATGTTTAGTATTGCAGAAACAGTTGATATACCACTAAAAACTGTTGAATACTAGGTGCCGAGGGCGCTGTCTTTGAAAAGTTAAGCCAGAATCATTCCAAGTTTGAAACAGAGGGTACCAGTGGCACCATAAAATGGACCTTGGTCCACGGAGCATTTGGCAGAGTACACATTACACAAAAATCATATCATTTTGGAAACGAAGAGAACAAAGGAGAGAAGGAAAGAATTTCACGCTGTGTTTTTGATGCGCCATTGTTAAACTTCTGATACGATTTTTGTGTACTGAAGTGTAACATACAAAGCCCGATTTTATAGCTAAAACTATGTGATGGTGTACTGAACTGCAGTAGTAAAGCATAGGAAACTTCTGCCGCCCGACAATAGTGGCAGCACCTGACGGGCAATAAATAAACGTTACACTTCATAACAAAACGTAATATAAAACTAACGTAATAAATAAATCACCTTTCAAGTGCTTTCATCTGGTCCACGGTGCAGTTGTGTGCTGCGGTGTTGATGAGGAGTTCCCTGTCGAGGGTTGAGTTGCAAGACTTTGTATCCGTGATGACGTACCCCGCCACAGCGACCTCTACCGTCATGGCGGCGTCAACTCCACACTCCAGGTACAGGTTGTACTTCCGGCCGGGACAGATCAGGGCATCCTCCGACATCACTGAAACACCTGCAGGAAAATACAAATTATTAATGCGAATGTTTTTGCCAATGGATATTTACATGGGCAGTCCCAAAGTGCACTCCTTCACTGAAACAAGCACACATTGCAGATCTTGTCTGAATTGCATTAGTTTCCTCCCAAAAGAATCTTTTTACATTTGTTGCAAACTTTGTTTATAAATGTATACATTATTGATCTGACTTTACAGTTATTGGAAAATTTCACTCAAGATTGCAAGATTGCAATTGCAATAATACCCAGAGAATGAGTGAAAATAAAAAGGAATGGGTTTATATCAGCTAAGTGGAAAGAAAATGTAAGGAAAACAAAACTTGGTGTGAAGGTCATGAACTTTACATAAAAAAGTGCATATACCTGATTATCCACCATTTAGAGGACTGCATATATATGATTGAAAAGCGGCACGATGTGTAATAGAAAAAAAGATGACTGACTGGAAATAAGATGCTTACAAACCATTTAAAAACAACATTTTTCTAAAACTGAAGAAGATTTAAGTTTCATTTCGGAAAAAAGAGAATTCGTCACTTTTCATTCTAACAAAAGGTTGTATTATTCTTAAAATGAACAGGTATGACAGGACGGTCCCATGTTAAAATGTTTCACATAAAGTTTGACGTTAGGATACTGGTCTGTAAATAGAGACCTCATCTAGGCAATAGTGACATCTCCTGTGAATGTTAGACTAACCAACCTCAGTGCACTCACAGCTCAACCAAAACATAAACACAGTGTTTAGTTCAGTCCATGACCTCAGCACATAATAACATTTGAAAATTGAGACAATAGGTAGTCAATCTATAAATGTTGTGAACTGCAGCTATTTCTTTTTGTAGCAGTATGTACAGGTGTGAAATTGACTCATCCAGCCATCTCAAGGCATTGATCCATGACTTCATAGTTTTGGTGTCTCTATGTTATTGCCTTCATGCAACATTGCATACCATAACAAATTGGCCTGACATCAGTTGGAAAATCTGAGAACTAGTCTCCCAAGAGTCAAAATATTCTATTTAGAGGCCATATCCTAATGGATAAAAATGTAACCAAAATTAGGGTACAATATTTTCCTGTGGTATTAGCATTATCACAAATGGCAACATATAATACCTGGCCAATTTTTAGTACGCGACCAACAAGCTTTCTTAAAACAATGATAGTAATATTTTTAATTATTGAAATAATAAAAAAGTACAGACAAACAAATAATGTGCATGGCAGCTGTTAGCACACAGAAAAGTAATATTTGTTAAAAATGGAGACGAGAATAAAGCGGAAAATGATTTATTGTGCAGTTTCTCGTCTGGATGTTGTAGGAGTAAGGAATATTTGGTCCATAAGTTACAATAATCTTACTTGCCAAGTACAATTAGACCTCTACAACAATAACAATGATAATAAGATGCAATTTTTACCGTGGGACTTCCGGTTAGCATTATGAATTCGCAAAAGACCCTTGCATCATTACGAGATTCACATCCCAAACCCTGTTAACATTCTACACATGTATGTGTCTGCCAGCGCTCACTGTACATATACAAGCATAACACGAATTAATTGTCAGCAACAGGTGTGTTTAGTTTTCAATCGGGACAAAGCGAGATTACCGATGTTGTATTGAAGTGATAAAAACCAAACAAACTGTGGTTTTAGAAATTAAGAATTTAATTGGTTTTTGGGACAAATGACCTTAAAACACAAGAATTAATGATTGGTCTCGATGGTGCACATGTTTTTGCAATGTTTTGTCTGATAAATAGTTTTAACACCGATATTGGTGCAATATTGCCTAGTTCAGATCACCACATTACTATCAATTTTTATCGTCCCGCAACAATTGACTGTGTTATTGTAACCCTATGGAAATAAAATTCATGGAAATTTAATGATCAAGGGTAGATTAGGCAAGCAAAATTATAGGCTTTTCAAACTCATTATTGATGCACATAAAACACTACGTGAAGCAGATCATTAAATTTCTATCAATTTTACTTCCAGAGTTTCAATAACGCAGCATGAAATTCAATTGAAATTCAATTGTTGCGGGACGTCGAACATTTGATAGTAATTTAATGATCTGTTCAATTTTTTGAAATTTGACAGAACTTTTGTTTACTTACCCAGAAAACAGATCAGCCAGAAGAATACGTCCACGTTCTGAATGTTCTCCATGCTTCGGGTCTAAAATATAAGTTCCTTTTTCATCATGATACTTTATTTACTATCCATTGTGCGCCTTACTATCATCCAAGTTATTTGAATCAGTTTTGAACTAACTACACTTTTGTTGACTGGCGAGGTACTAAGCATCAGATAGGGAAAATTGCAGGTATTAGAAGTTTATACTGGATGCATTGTGTAATAGCTCAGGTGACCAACACAGTTCATCATTAAAAACGTTTGTAGACTAAGAGATGGCACAGGAGAATAGCACATTACACAAAAAAGAATCAACTGTGTACATAAGGGATAAAAGGGAGCTCCCATAGGGTAGCGTGTTAAAGTTCCGATAAGATTTTATGTACTGTTTAAACATTTAATACAGTTTTCTCGATCTGATGTCCTGGTCTGAGCATTTCTATTGTTCACAGATTGCGAGTTTTTTCTTGAGCTGCTGAGAGGCGAAAATAAATTACAAATCCAGTGAAATTATTGAAATTAAAAATGCATTGTATATTCAATCCAAATGTAAATATCCAGATGTGTACAGCTGTGTGAACATACAACATAAATGTTATATGCCTATTCAACAAATTGTGTTGTGTTTGCATTTTACAACTTGGTAATTTTCGTGATGGAACTTAAAATCTGCATTGATGTTCGGTTTCTTACTCGAGATTTTAAAAATAGTTTTGCCTGCCAAGTCAAGCAGATTTTTCTTACTCCAGTTGCCTAATTTTGGTGAATTTTAGTTTTTCTCGAAATACCGATAATAGTAACATGGTAAAAATTACTATTTCAATACACGAAATTCAAATCAGAAGTTTAAAAATAGGGCATCCTTCGTAGCGCATTCTTTCGTTTCCAAAATGATACGATGTCCTTTCACCGGTTAGATTATGGAAAAGAAATGAAGCACATTTTTTAAATTAAAATTTGTAGTTTAACCGAATAAAACTAATCACATTATTTATAAACAAACTAAATATCCATTAAATAAACATCAGTACGAGCATTTTTAAAAGCGTAGATATAAAACAGTTTTTATACGGTTTAAATACCATTTCAAATTATGTTAGAAATCTGTTGTTCCATGACGCATACCATGTTCCCTTTTTGTATTCAACCTGCTGAATATCCCAAAGAATTATTGTCATATTCCTTTATAATGACAACATAAATAAACAAAGATGAGTTATAATGTGCAGTGTTACCTTTATTTTTATACATTCCAGCAACATTGAGTCAATCTGTTACATGCTGATAAGTTTCATTGTGTTGTATATCTATGCTGTGATCTATCTGATGCTAGCCTACACAAGTAGGTCCATGTTGTGTTACATGTGACTGGTTTTAGTATTTTTAGCTTGACATGAATGTATAAAAAGATGAATTTGTGAATGAAAGATAATTGGCGCATAATTAGATTTCAACTTTAAACTTTCTTTACAAAGCTCAACTGCGTTTTAAGGGAAACAGCAAAGGCAAAGTATACATATTGAAAATTAACATTTGTTAAACAAATAGTGACTTTTTGTTTGACAAAAAAAGCTATACATTATGCGCGGGAAATTTCAGATCAAGAAATCATCATAGAGGCCTATTAAAAAGTTTCGACGCGAAATTTGACTAAGCTCAGAGACATCTATTGGCCTGCCTACACTATTGCAGTCAACTTAAGGCTACACTTCACATAGACCAGCATTTCCCGGACCGAAACTCTTTCTTACAATTTCTTGATCTTAAATGGAAAAATTGACAATTTCAATCATTAAAATTTTAAAATGACAATACATTGTTAGGTAATAAACATGGAATTTTTTTCGTTATGCGTCTTACAGTTGACAGCACAAGAAAATCCTAACACATTATCTTACAGGAGCTCTGTTATATTCTCCTACACGACTTTCTTGCAATGGTTTGTAAGTTGTGATCTGGGTTGGCATGGAGCACAAATGCTCACGCTGCACTGTTGTACAAGGAGAAAGCACAACCCGAAATTCTGTGGTTCTTATACATTTAATTTTACATAGTGATTTAATTTTGCTACAGCACCGATTAAAATTCCCGTTTTGAATCTAAACAAAATTTCTAGCTCTCGTTTTGTTTTCAAGGTCTCGAGGATCGTTTGTTGCTATGCTCGTCTAGTTTCGTGTACACTTCGTTTCCCGGATCTGTCGCCTCTCTCGTTTCCCCCTTCAGATCTTCATAGGCAGACTGCTCTCCTGTGTTTTCGTAGTTGTTGTTCTGTACAATGTTATTCACTGAGGGATTTGACACGTAATCGTACTCTTCTGTGTCACCAGGTGAATTAGCCACGTTTCCGTTTTGGTTTTGAGGAAAGTTTTCGTATTCCCGTCCAATCGGTGTCACGTACATTCTGGGCGTGTTCTCGTACCCAGGAGGAGATGGTTCCATGATCTCTGTGTAATCATGGGCGGCTTCAACGTTCGGCTCAGTTCTGTCGTTTTCTGGATCTGCTGTGACAACGTTTGATACTGCCTCGCTTTGCTGTGTCACATTTCCGCTTTCTTTCTTGTTTTTCCTGCAAATTTATTTAGTTTCTTTTAAAATTAATGCAGGCAGGTGTCCTGGCTACTGTCAGCCAAATAATCAATATTTTTTAAAGATCATTCATTGATAGAATGGCATCAAAATACAAAATGCACAGTGGATTAAGTGCCAGTCAGGTGCTGCCCAAACCAATTAAATGGATACCGATGAGCTTATGTCCATTAGTTTCCCATGGAAGTGTGTGAGAATATGATGGACTTCCTTTGTGATAGCAAAAATGACTAAATTCCTAACATACAACTTGAATTGCGATGGTCAACCCATTCCTTCCCTTTAAACTGATATATTAGGCTAATTATTCTGTTTAAGTGCGTGCGTAATCAGTCCAAGTTTAAAATCAGTACAAATAGATAGTTGGAACAATGAAACATAAGCTGATAACCTGTATCTGTAAAAGAAGAATATCGCCAGAGCCGCTACGATAACGACCGCGCACGACGCGTACAGGGTCGAATCTGAAAATATAACAAGACTCGCAGTTCGTACAGATTACCCTGGTCAATTACTATTTTCCAATGGCGTGTAATTACTTGTTTATCTTGGAACATAAGAGCATTGGAAATTTTTATCATCTCTAAAAATCAGTGAGTTCAGCTCTTGAAATTTATTTTATTTTGTGACAATTGAATTCTCTCGATTTCACTCGTTTTTCACTCGATCAAAAACACATAGGCATGTCCCAACTGAAAGATTATCAAGATATTTTATCCTGTGTTAGAAGGTTAGAAGGGTTTTCTCGTATCAGTTATGTATCAACAATTTGTAACTCACGAACAATAGTCAATCCTATCACAAATGTTAACCTGTTGTCCCTAAAAATGGGTTCACTGAAAGTTTGTTATGTAAACACGGGATAAGATATCAGAATAATTATAGTTGATATAATTTCAATACTGTTAGGATCATCTGTATTTTGGCCTGCTGTCTGTGTGTTATCTCCTGTAGAGGTCGTGCTGGAGTCACTTCCTGTCGTACTGCCACTAGAGGGTGTAGTTGTTGTTGTTGTTGTTGATGTTGTTGTGGGCGGAGGTGAGTACCCAGGGATCTCTGACTGATCTGGACACGTTATTTTGAGATCAATCTGTGTTCCATCTTTCAATCCTGCAATCCATGTTATTTGTTATCACTGGACAATTTCTGTCCCAAGTATTGCGGTGGAATTTTTGTCATAAACTATCAACAGGCAACTGTTAGTTAAAAATAGGTGAACGCAATTGCGTGACTTGTTTCCGAAACAAAACCCTGCCGGGTTCAAAGTGTAACTTTGTAAGCATGCGTTTAAGGCCTAATTCTGTGCTAGAATACTGAACTGCCATACTATGTACAGAACTTTACCGCCTCACAGGAATAGCACTACTGGCGTCATCTTTCGTCTGTCATTCTTCCATTGATGTTTGTGAAGAGGTATTTGTAATTAGTACAGGTTTGTTGATGTACATTACCTGTCATCTGCAGCCAGAAGCTGCCGCCGTATGTGTCTTTTTGTTTTGTGTATATCATAGTAAATGTATTCTCAGTCGTATAATTTTCCACTACATTCCATGCCTCATAACCGCCAGCACTACAAATCCTTACAGAAGGGCCCGTTCCTGCGAAGCGAAGTTCCTCACCACAGAAAATAAATGCATATAAAAACCTTACAAACCACCTCTGCAACCGCACCACGAAAGCTCCTTGGACTGCAGAACTGAAATTAATTATGGTTCTTTTTCAATCTGTTGTAATATGCATTCGTTATTGATCTCGGAGGCGTTTATAATTTGGCTCATTCACTTCAATGGAACTCAACAAAAGGCGTTGCATACTGTAAGCTGCATGTCAACTGTTGAATATTCTTTAAACGCATTAGCTGTGAGTACCAGAATTCTCTCTCAGTCTTCCAGATGCAACAGTGGAGTACACATCTTTTGTAACAAGTAGTTCAAAAAATAGTTGTGTGTAAAGGTTTGTTTATCTTTTTCCTGAGGCTTCCATTTAACCGGATTTACTCTAGGAAATTTCTAAAAATGCGTATTGGAACTTCAGCAGATTCAAGTAAGTATCAGGGTATAACACCATTTTACTGAACTTCTATTAGTAATCATTGAAAGAAAAACATTTATTCCTTGTGTTCATTCTTAAAGCCACATATGTATTATACACACCCATTTTGACTGTGAAAACGTTCAAACTTACTCGGCCGGCGTGATTCTGCAGGAGAACGAGTACTTAGTCGGCGGCATTCTCTCTGGGAACCCTGGACTGAAGATGTGAAGATTTGAGCCTGAGACATCTCGGTAAATGGGCAGGGCTGCTTTGGTGGATTCGTTAACTAAAAGGCAAAGTAAGAGAATGCAACGTAATATTTTCACAAATGTATTAACTTGATCAGTTTAAAAGATACAGTGTCTTACAAGAATAAGATTCGTCAGGTACAAATAGTGATAGTAACTCAGCCACAATCTTGGCTATTAGTTTACTCGGTATGGAATAAATGAAAATTAAGCAATTTCAGCTTTTTACTCTTATCTCTACTTGTAAAAAAATTCATGACACTTTAACTTATAAATCTTTTGCTTCATAATGTGCGTTAGCAAATTCTTCATTGCGCTGTTTGTCCTGACGGCGCATACACTTATGTAGGTTGGAAACAATTAAACAGTGACATATTAGCAAAATATAAAACAAATAAACACACAAATCTTGTTTGATATGGTGATCCGCTCTACATTTATGTCATAATCGTGTTGTCACTTACTTGCTAGGCACGAGTATTCCACAATAAGAAGATTTGTTTTCGTGTTCTCGAGACATCCAGGAACCGACGTAACGACCAGTGAACGTTGTAACTGACATGTCTGGTGACCATGACAACTATAAAAGTATAGAGGAAACTGAGTCGTAACTAAACTTAAAACGTGCACTGTGTGATGAACAGATATTAGGCATGTCCCAACTAAATCATTTGTCAGATATGTTATTTGGATGATTGGTTAACTGTTGTTTAACTATATAGTGTTAAGTAGACGGTAGAAGTCTTAAGCGGACAAGCTTTCCTACCAATATGTTCCTTATTTTGATCAGGTATGTAAACACCAGATAAAAAACTGAAAATGTTTTATTTTGGACAAGCCTAATGTAAATAGTCTTGTATCTTGCAAAGTAAATAAACCATTTGAGGCGTAGAGTAAAATCGTCTTCATATCTATTTGGTAGCCTTAAACTGAGGAAAGCCTAATGGGGAAATGGGATTTCATGAGTCGGCCAACAATACGAATGCTTCAATTGATCGTTAATGTACTTTTGATGGCGACACCTGACAAGGGTGCTGCTTGTGGGAGTTGTCAGGCTTTAAAACCCGCTTGATAGGTCTAATATAAAATATCAGCTTCATTGCACAGATGAGCAGAGTTAATTAACACAGACTTGTTTACACTTGACTGAATGCAATTGGTTTACATGTACCCTCACCTCACTCTAAGACTCACACATAACACAAAAAAAAAATTAGTTTGGATTGAAACAGTTCATTACAATGTGTTAATCAGTGACAGGCCAAGCATAAACAAATAAATGTGAACAGAAACCATATGGATTAATGAAAACTAAACTGTCTGCACTGTCTAGAGGTCTAGATAGTCCTGAATGAATATGAAAGCATTTTGCATTTTGCATATTTCCAAGAAAATGAACCATGTTGCATTATGTTATGGTAGTACAATCTGTGAGGGAATTTGTTACCGCGCGCCACTTTCTTTCTAAGAATTGATGGGGTTTTCCTGTTTTAACGCTGGAACAATCTCGGCTTTGAT
>JBCAUI010003051.1:0-10333 GCA_038406195.1 Haplosyllis anthogorgicola
CCCTGAAGGCTCCTAATTGTTACTTCTGACACCATGTGATGTTCTGCCAATGGTAACAGAGACAAACAATTGATATTAACTGTGTAACTTTATTAGAGCATCCATTGCTCCATGCTTGATTCCAACAACACCAGATGGCGGTGCGTACAGTGGGCTTTATGCACAAAACGATACGACACATTATATGCAAGTAACGATATCTGTTACAAACACTTCATCCACTCATCAAGCCGCTATTAAATCTAGAGTCCTCGAGCCGGTGAATCCCGTTGACCGGAGTGCACTCAAAATATGTGTAACTTTTACCACCAGTAACACTCTGACATGATATTTTCTCGACAAAAGGAACAGGCACACGACTAAAATGCATGGTTGTAATCTGTCTCTTGTTGGTGCCTAATCTGACCCTTAGTGGCCTTACACTAATAAAGGTTTAGATAGGCCTAGTGTGTTCCAAAACCCCTCAAAACATGCAAGTAGAGTGTTATTGGTGGTAATTGGCCCTCATGCACTTCAGATCCATTGGGTTTTTTTGGTTTCCCTTCCACTTGATTGACATGCAACCATTTCATTTCACTCATATTCAGAAGGCTGTCAATCATTCATTTATTTTTAATGATGGTGTGGATAAACATCGCCTATATGGCCTGTCCATCAAGAAGAAAAAATCATTCGTATTCGCAGCTGCACAATTTGTCCCAGAACTAAAATCCACAATCAATTGCTTACAAACTAGAGCCATTATGTCAAAAGTAACGTCGTGTGTCTGTCGAATGACATAACTTTTGAATGAAGATATGATGTCACAATGTTTCCAAAGAAACAACGTCATGGTAACAGGACAATTTCTTTGTACTACTTCTGGCGTAAGAAAGTGGAAAGTGTCATGAGCCTTGTTTTCAGATGGTCAGTTTTTTAGGCGGACGACCACACTCTGTCATTTGACAGACAATGACAGTCACACTGTGACATGAGAAACCTAAAGTCTGAAGAATGCAATATTACAAAGCAATATTAGAAATTAGATCGACAGTGGTATGCTACCAACTCCAGAAGAATGATCTAAACTCTAGAGCATTATTATCGTAACTCCAGCAAATTCGTGCGACTGCAACTTTTTAACTTTCGTTCCGGTGGTTTAAATTATGGACTCCGTCTTGTCGAAAGCAGATTTTTGATTATTTTGTGCGAACCTATTGTCTGACTTGCAAAGTTTTTAGCCGGTTTTCATACTGAGTATTCTTGTAAATTAGCCATTTAATTCACCATGGAGTGCTTAATAGGAATAAAAGGAAAAGATTTTGTCCTTCTTGCTGCCGATACTGTATCTGCAAGAAGCATCGTGTCAATGAAACAAGGTAAATCGTTTCGCAAAATTCTTCTGTCAGTCTGCATTGTGAGCGATAATGTAGGTTAAGTGTATCTCTTTGGAATGGAAATATTGCTGGATCATCCAAAGTGTAGATTAAACAATGTAATCATTGACATCTCTCTGATGACATGTCTGTGGAAGGAATTCTTGCAAGACCTAATCCTGGTATTGTGTTTGTTCATAGAGTGACAATCATTTGTATGAAGCAACGCGTTATGTAGTTCCTCATTTTGTTGCAGATCATGACAAGATGTTCACCCTCAGTAACCGTCTACTGATGGCCATCTGTGGAGACTCCGGAGATTGTGTTCAGTTTGCAGAGTACATCGCGAAGAATATACAGCTATACAAGATGAGAAACGGTAATATCCATACACATGAAAATGATCATGTAGATCTGGATTAAAGTCACAGGCCTCAATTCATTTCCATTTAGAAATCATTCGTCATAGTTGTGATCAAGTGGGCGTACTGTGCTGGGATTTCTCGATATGAGAATTGATGAAATCGGGGCATATTTCATAAAATGTGACCTTGCCTGTTTTCCTCACGTTCTAATACTGCCAATACATTCGGGAACTAAAGTTGTAGAGTAGTAGGATCCAGTATATCAGAAAGGGGCACTTTTTGCTGACGTTCTATTGACTTGATTTCGTGATACAGCGGAATTTAACAGTCATTCATGATGAAAATAATATGAAACTATTGTGTCCGTTTTTTGTAGGCTATGAGTTATCACCTTCAGCTGCAGCCAATTTCACGAGAAGAAATTTAGCAGATTACCTCCGTAGTCAGGTGGGCATTTTTTTAGTATGAAGACGCTTAGACGAAGACGCCATAGATTTTGATACAAATGAAGATCACTGTGCATCTTTTCAAATATTTAATAATTCGCCAACCTTCGTTTTGTTAAATTTTATTGCAGACACCGTATCATGTCAATTTGTTGCTCGGAGGTTGTGATGCAGATGAGGGCCCCCA
This sequence comes from Haplosyllis anthogorgicola, assembly GCA_038406195.1. Lineage (NCBI taxonomy): Eukaryota > Metazoa > Annelida > Polychaeta > Phyllodocida > Syllidae > Haplosyllis > Haplosyllis anthogorgicola. The sequence goes on from JBCAUI010003051.1 coordinate 2,354, forward strand.
GCTCTACTTCATGGATTACCTAGCATCTCAGGTTAAATTACCGTATGCTGTGCATGGATACGGTAGCTTCTTCACGCTCAGTGTGATGGATAGATACTACAAAGAAGGTACGTACACATCACCCCTACCTCCACACCATCCCCGAAAAAGGATACCAATTAGTAAGGGAGAAGTCGAGGAATTTTTACCGGACTCGAAAGTGGCATGGTTAGATTGAGAGTGGCACAAGAAGGAATAGATATTGGTATTAATATTATTACAATTGACCCCTCATTACTGTAATACAGTGGCATATGCCATAATTTAGGGCCATAAATTGGATGAAAATGAAGAACAGTTGGGTTGTAGAGTTGTACATATGTCGTGCACCCCCTAGATCTGCCAACGTTTTACGTCAGATGCCTTCTTGTCTCAGTAGTGGCATTCTGTTTGATGTTCTGTGTGGTATCGTTTAACCAGTATTAATTTTTTGTTTCAGATTTAACAAAAGACGAGGCCATCGATCTATTGAAGAAATGTATCAGAGAGGTAAGTACACTCGTCCCCGGATATATCGATATTTTTGGTGCGGAAAAATAGCATCGATATAAGCGGGATATTGATATAAGCGGAACAAATGTCTACATATTTTAATTTGACTCACTGCAAGAGATTGTATCGATATAAGCGGGATATCGATATAAGCGATATCGATATATCCGGGGAGGAGTGTACGTTAAATATATGTTTGACAGTGATCTAAAGATATTCGACAATTGTTATTTTAATAGTGTCGTTAAATTAAAATGATACGTCAGATGTAAGATTGGAACTGTTCAGTGTTGCCTTGAAATTGGTTAAATTACATAGTGGTCTTTTCTTAATAATTTTCGTCCCTTTTCAGATCAAGGCACGATTTATCATCAATATGCCCAACTTTAAAGTACGAATTGTAAACAAGGACGGCATCCACACACTAGAAGACATAAGCGTATCTGATTAAACTTATAAACACTTGTACATACCATTTGATTTCCGGATATTCAAGCCATATATTCTTGTTGTGTAACAATTTATTGTTTATAAGCTGTAAAATACACATGTTTATAACGAAAAATCTTATTTGTTTTCATTCAGATCACATCAGTGCTCATGATGTGTCCCTACTCTCCGTTGGTATCCATGAACATCCAATTATTGGACAGTTACATTTTAATGAAGGTCAAGAAAGATATGTTTACTATTAACAGGGCAAAGTACCATTTCGTGACTTAACATGATAAAATGCAAATGTAGAACATGATTTTTTCGTAAAACTTTGAGGCAGGTACAATGAAAATATATTGTGTTACACTGTGGCAGACTACTCAAACAATTCAGACCAAATATGAACATATATGTACTGGTCCTGTTTGCAGTTTGATCACATATCACAAGTTTTGCATTTTAAAAATAAATGCTCTCACAACTTATGATATTTTGATACAACCAGATAAAGAAGAAAGTTTCCGGTAAAGATTACCTTAAACCAATAAAAATTTAGTTCGTTGTATAAAAAACAAATCGATAACAATATAATTCATTTTAAGATAAAATATTACAACAATAACTCCAAAGAACATGCATACATGTACCACATAAGCAAATTAGCTGAGTGTATGCACATTTGCCAACAATAAGTTAACGTGCTTCATAAACAGTCAATATGCCGCTAAATTAACACTGTTGATTACTTCAGCCGGTTAGCAATTGGCTTAGTTCTTTGATAGACTGGTGTCTCTGCTTTAAAGTGAGTATTGGCATAAACTCCACTTTCGTCTTGCCACGTGTTCCATCCGCTGCGTCTATGATTAGTCGTGTCTGTAAACTGCGAGAGACAATATTTGTATGCTGGGGTATACTGGGCTGGATCATCGGCATCTAGATCACCATTCTCTGCTGCTTTCTTTGCCTTTTCCTGTCAATAGATTGAAAAAATTTATTATTCAGTATTTCTTATGTTCACACAGTTAATTGTCTATCAAATGAAATTAGAAGTGGTCTTCAGAATAACAAAGCTGATATCAATTCATCTTACTTCCCATGTTTATATGCCAATAAGTAGTACCATGAGATAGTGTTGTTGCTACGTCCTGTAGTGTTCAACATTATGACATCATAAGATACAATAGGACGCCAGAAACATCGTTTTTACATTCGATATTCAATGGGAAATTATATAATTGCAAACTCGTGGACACAGTTACATGTCTCATAACAATGACGGAAAGTTTAGCCGGTCTTTATGTAAATGATCTAGGCCATTTGGGCTTCCGCACAATGTCGGGATTCACTGCCTTACACAGATAACAACAAAAGAAACTTACCTCCGCCGATTCATACGGGTATGGAGGTTTGTAGTCAGAAAGATGTGTCGTCTCGAGATGTAATTTGTTGTGTTCAGGGTTGTGTTCTGGTAGAACTGCATTGTGGCCAGTTCTGAGGAAAATCAAGTCGAAAACTATTGAAATGTTAAGACATTGCGACCAAACCGAAACCAATGAATAAATTGGTTCATCAACAGTACCAAAGAAAACACCAAGTAATTTAAATTGTCGTGAGAAATTTTATCTTACGTGGAATGAGGTCCATTTTATGGGACCACTGCCATGATCCCCACAGCCACTTCAGATTGCCGACTGTATAATGTACAAGTGTGTGCTGCAAGGCAGCCACTGCCAGCCAGTCGTACTGGAAGAAGGGCAGCCTGTGATGGTCCATGTTGCTGTTGGAATGCAATATGTGTACTTACCGATGTAACTTAATCATTGCTGCCGTATTTTCATTAATCATGGCTTGTCGTGGTTCTTGCTCACTGAATTCTCTCTTTAATTTGACCTGTTCACCCATATCTTGATACGTAGTAATTGGAATACTCTGTAATTAGATAAGAACATCCTGAATGTGTGTAATACATATTCAGTTCGTAAATAGATATCAAAATGTAACATTTACTCCAGCAACTGAAGATAACTAGAAAAGTCGTTACGTTGAACGTAATGTCATGTGTCTGTCAAATGACGTCACAATATTACAATAGAAAACAACGTCATGGCAATGGGATGGAAAGTGGGATGAGGCTCGTTTTCAGATGGTCACTTTTTAGGCGGACGACCACATACTCTGTAATTCGACAGACAATAAATTGCTCAAACCTTACTTTCAGTGGAATGTACAAGGGGCATATTGGCAAAATAAACTCTACGCGGTTAAATTCGAAGTAACGGAGGTCGACTGTATATGGCATGGTAGGAGCATCCTTCTAGTAACCGTGTACATGTACTAGAAAAAAATCCGGAACATGTCATACTTATATTTCTGGTCTTGTCATCAAATGTGTTTCCATACATACCCCATCAGTGATGTTTCCAATCCTATTATAAGTGGTTTTACACAAATCTCGGACATCACTCTTGCTGATATCATAATCCTTTGGCTCCGACTCCCTTGCTTGATGCCTACAAAACCAATTTAATCCTGAATTCCCTGAAACTGAGTAGACTACCTACTAGATCTATACGTCTACATACATTTCACACAAATCGGCATTCGAACTGTTGCCTTTTAATTCTCCATAAAAAAGTTTATCTCATAATTATATACTAAACTATTGGTAATATTAATTATATTCAACTAGATTACTTAATTACAAAATAAACTGAAGTCCAGTTTTGCATTAGTCTAGGCATCAAATTCACAGGCCTGTAATTGTTTAGCGTTTATAATTTAATTTTTCATCCCAAGTAAAACGAGGGATAAGCTTATGGTCAATTTTTTTATCATTTTTAGACGCCATCGAGGCACGGGCATTCATGTTGCATGGAGAAATTGGAAAAGACATTCAAGCAAGCAATAAACACAGGGTAGGAAATGAGGGCTGCTTTTTCCATGTCAGATTGGTTGGCTGGTTGACTGGTTCATCATGTCTGCTTTTGTAAACAGTTTAATTTGTCAACAGTATTCAGTCTACTGCTGAATAGATGACATGGAGAACACAGCCCTGAGCCACCTCATTTCCTACCCTGTTTCCCTTTATTTGAATGTCTTCCAGTTTCTCCATACGACATGAAGGCCCATGAAGTGAGCTCATCACAATTTCACTGATCATGTTCAATGATTACAGTCTTTTTAGATGCACGATTCAAAACGGGATATTGAAATACTTTTAGATATTGTAGCGTTTCTTTGCCTTCGGTTCATTATTCGCTATTGAAAACAAAAGCCTTTATCCCCCCCCCCCTTAATCTACTGAACAATTGTTTTGCAGGATTGGTCGTTGGATTTTTGTGAGGATGAAGACAGCAGGGCTCTTATACAACAGATGTTACAAGAAGAACAGTATCCTTTTAAATTGTTGAAAGAAAAGTAGATAAAAAAGGGGGAAAGTAGGAAAGATTTTGACGATAATGCACTTGTATGTACACTTGCCGCGAACCAAAACTTGGAACAAGTATAAGCAGATAAGACTGAAGATAGGAGTTTAGTCGGAATTGGATATATTGTGTAACATTGAATTATTAACTTAACTCATTGCTAGATATTATACATTTGGTAATAAAACGACCACTGTATCTAAAGACCAAGATGTTAAGTTCAAAGGAAATTCAGAGGTGTGTAAAAACAAGTTATCTGGAAGTCGACGTGTTGTGTGGACTGAAGAGGAAAAACAACTCTTCCTGCAGGGAATGGTAACAATTAAACTTGTTCATCATGCCCTTTGTATTTCTTAAATCTTACAAAAATAGATGACGCATATCATTTCATTCTTGCAGGAAATTTATGGCCGAAGTTGGACAAAAATAGCTACATTGATTCCCACAAAGACACTCGTACAAGTGAGAGGCTATGCTGCACGTTACACTAAAGAGCGGGTAATAAGTTGTAATGCCTTAAATCAGTACATCTAATGCCAAATAAGGCCATTATGAATTAACAAGATTAGATCATCCATTGACATTCATTTACCTACGTGTATCGAGAGGTGTCGGTAAAGCTGACTACTGTCTAATATTAGTAAATGAAATATAATCTTTGATGTGAATGCCATTCTCTTTCAGGAACAAAAGTATTCTGCCAGTGCTGAACAGTGTCCAGTTGTGAACGATGTGGCAACCAACCCCAAAGATAGTGAACTACAAAGTGACCAAACGAAGACTGCAAAAATGTCAAATTTGGACACTGAAAATGAAATATTAAAGGCCAAACAAGTAGATTTAAAATCTGATAGTACAGTTGGTGAGACTCAATCAATAAACAGCAAAGAGTTGATCGACAATAAAGCTTTAACTGCAGAGACCAAAACTGAATACAAGCTGCTGTCAGAACCTGTGCCTGTACAGAAACCAAGAAAAAAATATAGTTCAGAATATCCTAACTTGATTAAAAGCCGTAGTGTTGGTAGAAAGCGTCCAGGGATGATCAGTATCTTAGCACATCATTACATGTGTAAGGATCCAGACGAGAGAGAAAATATGGATAATGCACAGGATAATTGTGACATAGTGAAGAAACGCAAACCGACAGTAAGTCTATATCTATTAGACAATCGCCAGGATAAAGCAGACAGTAATGTTAACAACTTAGGGTTAGACACTAATGTGACAAATGAAATTAAAAACGAACTTGAAACAGTGCTGCCAAAGAGTGAACCACCAAGATTGGGAAATGAGGAAGTGGTACGAATACAGAAGACGGATGATGACGATCTGTCAGAGGACTGTGATGTTGACATTGATGCAAGTGATGATGAAATTCAACCTGATTTAGCAGTAAGTTCTGTCAAAGGAAGAGATCCCATTTACAATGCACTAATACAGGATGCGGGACTTCCAGTGAGCTCTGAGGATGAGGATGTTATGAAAACTGGCACCGATAATGCTACAAAAAAGGCTAAGGATGAAAACGAAGAGTTCAATGTCAATCTTGAACCGGAGTGTAGTAGTGAAGACGAAGAGTCAGAGGAAGGGGAAGATCCTTATCTACACGAAAACGGTAAGTCTGTAAAATACAATGGAACTTACTTTGGACGGACCCCTTGTACCACCAACATCTCTTAACACGACCATCAGACTTGTGATATAATACATTAAATTTCACGAAAAAGAACCCTCCTTTGCAAAAAGACTATCCCATTGACGACTACTTTTCTTCCAAAAATTGGGTGGTCGCCCAAAGAAAGGTCTACTATATTACTACTTTTCAGCCTGTAGTCGTACTACTGTCCCGCGATCACAAAGATTTGTTGATTCACAACTAACAATACATAAAGGGCCCAAAGAACTGAGCACATTTTTCATACATCATATGTTTTTGCATGAATGGTCATCAAGATACACGTTTACAAACTATATTTATTTTACTAGAAGTAATATCTTTGGTAAACCCTATCTGTCAGATATCTTTCATTTATGTACAGAATATGGTGTACAGAACTACAAAGGTGAGATAGAATACATATCCAATCCCACTGATGAACTAATTCTCGATACAGCAGATGCAACGGAAAAGGAAAAGCAATTCCATGCTGACTACTTCAATGGCAGCTATCCACAAAGAACGCCTGACGTTTATATGAAGATTAGAAACCATATACTGCGTGACTGGTGAGCCTCACCTATTGCAGTGAATAGAAAAATAGTGTTGTGTCTGTACTCAGTGTAAATATTATTCTATGGTACAAAGTTTTCATGTACAAAGTACATTACCTACTTTGGTTCTGCATAGTGTCATAGTAAATGACAACATAATTCAAATAGTCTTATTTCCTGTAATTTTTACTAATTAACTTATTTTAAAAATAGGAAGAAATGTAAACCAGAGTACCTGTACAAAACAGCAACGAGGAACCGTTTAAAGAATCGTGGTGACGTCAACAGAATAGGCAGAATCTTCTCGTACTTGGAACAAATTGGTGCCATCAACTTTGGTTGCTGTGAGTATGTTATTGAATTGGTCTGTTACTATTCTGTTATTTTACTAAAGAAATCCCATTACCATGTTATCACATGCCAAATGTACTGAAAATACCTCGTTTATTCACCAACGGGTGAGACAAAGTTATGATATCCATTGTGAGGGTACTTTGCAAAAAATCTCGTGTCAGAAACACTGTCCCTTGTGCAGATATATTTTGCTTATTGCTCACAACAATTCTCATATATTCCGAAAAAAAAATTACTTGAAGCTAAAACAGAGTAATTTTGTGTCTTTCTTTCAGCTCTCTGTCAGTATAATAGACCCCGAGTTAAAATACGAAGAAGAAAGAAATCCAAAAAAAATCACAATGTATTCAAGTTACCACAGGTAATACTTCACTCATACTATTATTGTTAATTGCACACAAAGCCCAACCTCGCTGACGATAACTTTCAAACACAATGAATGTATGTGATATCTTTTATTTCATTGAAAAGAACTGCAGAAAAAGGAAAGTTAGGAACTTTTATGGTGAATGGGTTGACCCAAAAGATTTAGAAGGCTTAACAGTTGAGGTATGTGAAATGAATTCATTCGTATAAATTATAAACTCTGAAGTAGAAATGTGTTATCACCAGTAAAACTGAGTAAAACTTGTAAATTGTATAGAAACATTGCATCCTTCAAATAAGCCGACACGAAAACGTTTAATTGATTTTTTATACATGAATCATGGTAAACTGAATCAAATAGTTTTGTTTTAACTTGTAGCACAAAGAACCACGTGAGAAGAGTGTAAAATTAACAAAGAAAAAACTTCTGTACAATCCTTTTGAGCTGATACCGTGTCCATCATTCACGAAAGAAAAGAAGGTGTGTAACTTAACCCTTACGCTACCTGACAATCTGAAAATTTGGGAAAATTTGCTTGACACTTGACAGGGAGGGGGGAGCTTCATTTCAACCTCCCCACAAGTTTACTGTAACATTTATGAACTAATTAACTATTCACAGTTTTAGCAGAAGGGTGAAGCTTTACCCTAGTAT
>JBCAUI010003062.1:0-10333 GCA_038406195.1 Haplosyllis anthogorgicola
TAACACTCATTGTCAGGTGGAACACAGTGATAATCAATCAGAAACCTCTCCTTCCTACAACCTTGATGGATCTATTCCTACATCTCTCACCAATTCTAATCACATGTTTGGTGTGGTCGTCATATTGGAAACTTCTTCATGTGAAACGTTATTCTGTGGAACCGTCTTCAGTTACCTGTGATAATGGTTTATAATAAAACTATTTAAAGTGAAATTCTTTGGATTACATATCCTACAGTTTGAAATTAGAAATTCAAAATTCAAATATTATACTATGAACAAGTTTGGTTACTTATTTTCATTTCTTTAGAAATCTTGTCAGTGCAGTGTATTCCAAATGAGTAAAAGTTGTCCCCACAAAGTCAAGATAAATGTATGAAATTATATGATCTGACAGATTTACTGTGAAAAATAGGATCGCAAAGAAAAATGCGAATACACTTACATTTTATGGAGTCAGGACATGTACTATTACGAAAGCCTAGCCGTTTGAGATTGTTTGACAATATATCATAATCATAATCCGTCTCATTAGTATGCATTCAATTAAAAGTCGCACTTATATGTCTATTGACATTAAAATTTATCCGAAATTTTAACCAAACGCTTCCTTTGTCGGTCCAACATTTGATTTTCATATCATGGAGGAGGAATTAAGTGATATTTGATAATTTATGAAAAATGTCTTGGTTAGAACATTTGTATTATTGTCATATCTGCTTTGTCGAGTACAAGAAAATAATTCAAGACATGTTTAACAGAAAGGAAATGTTTGATTACTCTTAGGATTACAAAAAGGTAAGATTGTTTTAAATAAAAAAAAGGGTTTTACATCCATCTTGGCATACCTACATGTTGTGCTGTTCAGCGCATTTCACAAATATTTTTTCTCTGGCTTAGAATAAAGACAAAACAGATATTTTCTCAATTCAATTTGTACAGTTGTTCAATTGTTGATCTATCGAATGACAAAATTAGTTATTATGGTAAAATAATGCCATGGCATTGTAAACAATTTTTAAAAGTTTTGTCTCCTCCAATTGCAATTGTTTTCCATTTTGATGGTTATCGCCAGTTTTTTAGACCAAGGACCGCTTGGTCTTTTCGAATTTCATTAGATAGAAAAATTACATACATTGTAAGAAAGTACAACTGTCTGTTTGAATGCCGTTATGAGTTTATTTTACTGTTAGTTATAATGGTTACACGCTTGATCTGGTGTCATACCCAATATATTTGTTATTACAGTTCTAGAATCTAGGATGAGTTTCAGTAATAGAATTTTCAATATTTCAAACGGATGTTCTCGCTTCTGAGGACATTCTCTGCGAATACTGTTCATTTACGAATAAGCGACCTCTGAACCTTTCGTTATTTGTTAAATATTCTCAGAGGCCCGAGAGACATTGTTTCAGAGGAGTATCCATGATGTTGGTTCGCTGTTGCTTAGTGTCAGGCATCAGGCTTTCTCTTAAGTCGGATGGGATGGACCCTATGAACATTCATTATGACTTTAATGAATAATCGGAATGGAACTTATGTTGTTATCAAATGTTATTCTGCGTTGAGGGGCCTTACCACGGAGACGCTGATAAACTGTTAAAGACGTTAAAGAGGATGGGTACGAAAAATATAGACATGTCCTAGTCTGTCTGTTGAGACAAATATCAAAAGTCATTGAAATAACCACTGTCTAATTCTTGTAGAATGTTTGTGCCGCATTTTGCTGTACGAGTATGTGGGAAGTATTCGCGCAGTTTCATCTTCAAAATGTTAATTGAGACATTCTGATGATAACAAAGTAGCCGATAATCTTCAACAGTGAGACGGTCACTTGTAACTGACACAGCTATTAATTTTGTAACGTACATTGCACGAAAAATAAAATTACCTTGATATTTTATTTTTGGGAAATATCCTTAACATCACACATTGGCTAGTTCACAGTATAAATGTTCCGCAAACTACAATAAAAGTCTGATCGCTATAATCACACCAAACATGTGATTGGCATTGGTGAGAGATGTAGGAATAGATCCATAAAGGTTGTGGGAAGGAGAGGTTTCTGATTGATTATCACTGTGTTCCACCTGACAATGAGTTTATGAGAGCTGATTGAGCTCTGGTTATTCCTCACATGTCACTTTCCTATCAGGGGTTGATCAACAATGTAGCATTGTGAATAACCAGCTCTGGTTACTCCTGACGTGTCGACATGGATCACTGATCACTGAAACGTGTTCGCCGGGATCCTGCGAGAATCTGAGAGATTATCTCGCAGGTTACCAAAGACACCATGTTTATTAGGACGTCGTGCTAAACATGGCGACCATTTTTCCTGCCACAAATCCTGCAGCAAATATGAAAATCATAAAAATTGTAATTTAAGCTTTTTTATTTTATTGAGTAGTGTATCGGTTGTAGAATGGTAATTACATCTTATGCAAACTATATGTTATTACCAATAATAAACAAAACATTTTATTTTGAATGTTTAAGATTTTCATATTCGCTGCAGGATTTGTGGCGGGAAAATGGCTGCATGAAGAAGATGCACAAATACAGTGGGTCTCCAGTCTGGTAATCAGAATGCCCAGACTGGTCTCTGGTCAATGAAACGTGGTACTTGAATGTGTTGCAATCTGGCATGCTTAGCCAGATACCAATCTAGAAAAGAATCCAAATGTCATTGTCTGAACAGTGACCCTGGCAAAACCGCTTCCATGGATGATTTTGAAGTAAAAGTAAAATTAAAATTAAAATAAATCTACAGAATGGAAGAATGGAACAAAACGTCTGTTTAAAATAAATTTTCTTTCCACGTGTTTAGTCAACAATTAATACAATTTCAATGTTCAATAAATGTTGGTAAGCAAATGAAAGAAAGGAGCAAAGTGCGTGATCTCTCTATGCGACTAACTCGACTCTCCGGAGACAGGGTGCGTGGCGTCACATAATTTCTCTAATGCTCAAGTCAATGTTTAGGATGGAACATCATTATCACATGAGAGGAGAGGAGCTGGTAACAAGCTAAACTTGGAACGAGACAACCAGAGAAGTAATGCAGTAAAATTTTGTCTCCACCTATTGATTTCTTCCAGCCTTATTGCAAGGCCACAACGTTCAATTTTGATTCCCTCTGCTGAGATGAATTTCAAAATCATCAAAAATAGTTTCCTGACCCTGTGAAACTTTGGAACCCAATTTTATGAACAGCTTCTGTTTTGTAAGTTGCGATTGAATTTAAAGATTTGCATGTTTGTGGCTTGTAACTTTTTTCTTGATTGATCCTCGACCTAAGCTTTCCGCCAAAACGGACGAAATTTCAAAATGACGGACAGTTTTCAAAAAGTGCCCGTCAAAAGACAGACTAAACTTGTCTAGTTGAAATTGTACAATGCGGCTAATGTAAATAAGTAAATGACGGACTCTTTGAAATGTGATTTTGGCGCACAGAAAATTTCGCTAAGACGGAGGCCTGCCGTCATGGCAACCACGACATTCTTGAAGTAATGCTTCGCGGATAAACTTCGCCACTTCCTGCGTCAAGCGTTGATTGGGCGGATAATAACTCACGGTTAATTTGTTGCCGAAGAAAAGAATTTCCTTGCGATTGCCGAACCTAAAAGGTGTGTATGACACTTAGGTATCCTTCTCCAGGAATTCACACCTCTGAGGTTGGTTTCCCGTCCCCACATCAAAGAGTGAAACTTCATCGTTCAGTCTGCTTCGTTGCTGTTCGCGGCAACGAATGTTGTCCCGTGGACGGTTGGATGCGTGAGACCGGATTGCGCCAATGCGTTTCCCATATTGATACCGTATTTACACGGGTTGGGGCAACCTGTCTAATTGAGACACCCCACCACCTTTTCAGACAAATTTAATAAGGTATTCACCTGTTTACGGTAATTTTTGTCAATATAGAAATAAAGTTTTGCAATCAGCAATACTTGAATTTATTTGTGAGAAATGCCGACTAACACCCATACAAAATGTACGCTTATATTGAGTGAAAGCAGGTGAAAATGAGAAGTGAGCCCAGGGATCATAGCACGTAAGTCCGATACAGTGGGTACCAGTGGCCTCAAAAATGGACATTGGTCCACATAAAAATTAAATTAAAGATGAAATGGCTTATGAGCATACTGTATTAGATGAAAAGATGTTGATGTAAATGTCTTAAATGTGTACATATGATGTTTCATTATGTTTACGTGTAGTAAATTTTATGACAAGAAAGACGCAACTGAAAGGCAATTGTCCATCGGGTAATAATATCCGCCTTGTAATCATCTAACCGATTTATGTATATCATCCAGTGATGTCGCACTTCAAATATTTTTGGTCCCGATAAAAATGAAATTACAGCGAGGTAGTAATCAGCTGATTCTGTGATGACAATTACTGTTATTATAAGGAGCTATAGTTAGCTTTGCGCCCTGGGGTCCCAACCTATTGGATTCCTTACATAGTGTGTCATTTCTCATTGGTTCATGGTCGGTTGATCTGCCCAAGGCATCACTTCCTACTTAAAGCGGCACTTTACACAGGGTTATTGTTAGTTACCCTGCACCGAGAGTGAACCAAGCCCAAGGGAAGTGCTGAATGATTTTCTATATAGTATCACTTCATCGTTCAGTTTGCTTCACTGCTGCCAGCGGCAACCTCTGTATCCGACACAATAGCTAATTGTGGAAAATTGTTTGAAATGACTAGTGAAATTGATGGTACGTTATTGTTATCATAAGTTTCCCAGGCCCATGTACAGAACTTAATTCAGATGCTACGACAAACGTAATCCAAACAGTCTTACGGGTTTCCATGTCTGCCTGCTTTTCATACGGTTTTCTACCACTGTGACACTTTGCACTTTTCAACCAACCGCTGCGGGTTTTGTAAACATACATAGTGAACTCATAACAGGTAACGATATGTCATGCAACTTGGTTCGTTGAACTGTCACATTACTGAATTGTGATGTTTACTTGGGTTATATGGCTCTCAACGGTGATCTCAACTGATAACATTCACTCATGTGGCAGACGTATTTAAGGGGCTAAAGGCTATTTCTACAATGAGATATTTATGAAAGATCTTGTTACAACATACAGTCCCAATATGTAAATTTACCAAACTGTATAAGTCCCAATCTCATGCACGCAAACATCCTCGGTGATGCTTATTCCGAAGATTAATTGTATCCGGACTGTAGGAATTGTTTCAATTCCATCTTGTGTTGAATTAATTTTTCAACAAGAACCATCATGGTAAATTTATAATGCAGAATTTTAAATGTTTGCAGTACGTTTGTAGTCCGTGAGAAAGTTTTGGGTCATGTTCTATGTCAAAGATTTAGTGCTTTCACGAGGTTGCCTGTGACCCTTCACGATTGTACAGTTAATGTACGATTGCTTTTGGTGAGAAATATATAGAATAGATCCATCAAGGTTGTAGGGAGGAATCGTTTTAAATTTACATGTTTGTTTCGCCTAACAATGAGTGTTGATGAGAGGTCTAGGTTTTCCTGATATGTAAGTTTCCTGTCAAGGCGTGTGTGGTGGATGAAATTAGTATTTTAGTGTTAACTTATTAAGTTTGAAGAGGTAATTAAGTCGTGAAATTTAGGTTGATTTCACTTATTTAAATTAACGTTTCGTGCGTCGTTTAAAAGTTACAGTGGCCTTGGAACACTGTCGTCGTTATCTGAAATTTTATTACTTTTTTGAATGCATAAATTAAATCGTAAAATCTTAGGCTGACTTCACAGATTTAAATCAACGCTTTACAGATCTAACTTGTTAAACACGTAAGTTACCATGGCCTTCGAGCATTGTCGTTGTTATCAAAAATTTTTAGTTGAGTGAATTGACTTGTAAATTTTTCGGGAACCGAAGTGGCAGGATAATGAGGTAATGTCGCCTCCGTATGAAGAGACCGTTTATCTCAGGTGAATGGTACACCTGCAATCTATCCCTGGGCGCTCAACATTTGATGTATCCACTGCCGGAAGCTATGATGGTGTTAAACTACTTTGGTCCATTTCTGACTGTTATGACTATAACTGTTTTAAATAGGAAGCTATTGTGGGATATATTTCCTGCCTCGGGCTCCGGACTATTGGATTCCTTACATACATGGTCTGTCATTTCTCACTGGTTCACGGTCGGTTAGATGGCCTGAAGGAGAACTTCCTTATTTGGCGGCCCCTGATAAAGGGGATACCAGAGACCCCAGTACATCTGTAACTTGTCAATGTAAATTTGTTATTACATTCGTTTTCCAATTTACACTGGAAAAAATCAACTACCAGTTTTTAGAAATAACTACGTTTTTAATTTTAACGACATTTTAATGACTCATCTTGGGCGCATATACATATTTAAAATCATGTGAATACTACAAAAAGTATTATATTTCAAATAAGAACTTATTGCTATTTCTTGATGTAGCATTTAGGTTTTCGCAACGGTGTATAAATTTACAGTAATCTTAGAAATGTTTGTTTTTCCTTCTAGTAATTTTATTGCCCAAAAAACAGTAATGAAAAATCAACTCATGAATTGATTTGGTATTCATCAACGGGTTGAATTGACCAGACTTCTGGTATTGGCGCTTGAGATGGATTACTTTAATATATAATACTTTCATTTTTAATTGTAGCAAATAAAAGTATGTACGAAACAAGGTTTTGGTAATTGTAGAAATCGTCCTTTGAAATACCCTGTAATTGCCCGCAGACATTTAAACAGGTTCCTATTGCCTCTTGCATGAATGTATAGATTCCCCCTGAGGCGTAAGACTGAATACATTCTAATAATGTTCATTTCCAGCCAATTTAAGACGGTCCTTCCTACAGTTGAAGGCTTAATGTGGAAGGTTAGTCGCGCAGTCTGTAATCTGTTATGGTATGCGGTAGTATTAGGTTGATAGTATCGGAATTTAACAGAATTCCTGTCTCCAATATGGTGTCATGTTTATTTTGGAACTGAGTGGGCGGATGGAGCCGCAATTCCACACGGGAAAGCGTTTTGTTATCATATTCCCTCTAATTACAGCAATTGGTACCAAGACCATTATTTGAAGAGATGCCGTAATTAAAAACATAAAAATGTCCAGTCTGGTTGGTCGCAACAGGTGACGTTTCTTTTTGCACCAAGATAGCTTCATTTAACATTTTGAAATGTTTTCTCATTTTTGAATAAAGTCATCTGTTTTTGTTCTGTAATGGAAAATAATAAAACACATAAGTACCAATATTTGAAGAGATGCCGCAATTAAAAATATAAAAATGACTAATTATGGTAACGGGTGTAATTTCTTCGTTTAACGGAGGCCAGCTATATGAAACGTCTTCGAATTTGTGAAAAAGTGATCTGTTTTTGCACTAAAATGATAAAATGCATTTTGGTGTGTTTTCTTTTCGATTCTATTTTAATTTTTTTTTATGGAAAGGACTGCCATAATTAAAGAGATAATAATTAGAGGGAATGCGGTACATGTAATGAACCGTATTTACATCCTACATACTCGAGCTATTACATTTCCTACTTTACTGCTTATTGTAATGACTCCAATGAAGTGCGCAAACCTGAAAGAAATGCGGTTCACAAGAAAACCACATGACAAGGTAATCAGGTTCACAGAAAAAGGGAAGCAAGGTGAACCGCAAGCCTTTCAGTACACTTTCTGGTTTCAAATGTACAAATGTTATCACGCACACATTTGGAATAACAAAATCCCGTAAATTCTGTACCTGAGAGTGTTTATGCATGCTAGTGTACCAGTAAGAGTATTATTAAGAAAAAATAAATTATAGATCATTTCCTTTGTAACCTGGACGTCAGTTGTGTCCACCGACATCATGGACTCTGACCTTGCGGATAACCTTGCGGATGGACACTGGACTCATAATCCTTCGTGCGTTATTCAACACAGACGCAAGACAGCCTCTTAATAAATATGGGTTGAATTTCAGGTAGACATTAACTCAGACAGAGTAAAATGCGAGACATCTCACGAAGGTCTGGAAACAGGGCAAGAATAGTCTCTACCCTTTTATGGTGTTTATTCGAGAAATAGACAACCTTATGCTCGCATCATGTTTCCAGATTTTCCCTTCACGGACAAATTAAATGAGCTAAATTTGTTTAACCATTACATCGCGTAAATAATGGGCAAAATTTACTGGAAATTTACTGGGTATTTGAGTTACCCCGGTAATGTCTATCAATGCAGAATAACATCTGAGCACAACACACAAGCGAGTTGATTCTATTGACAGAAATCATACAGGGAGCATAATGGATAGTCCCCTTCAATGATAGCGGGGACGGATTTGGATGCACACGTCCTGTATCTTGGTGACCACGTAACAACCTTCCTCCCAACCCTTCCATGGGAACCCGGGATTCCTTGCTCATGCAGATAACTATTTGGAAATGACAATGAAAAGTGACAGATCAAAGTTTAGTCAAAAGGAGAGGATGGTGTTCCCTGAGAACATTATGAATATTATCCTTTCTTTCATCTTTTTATAACCAGAGACGAAGTTTCGTGTACGATTACTAATAAAATAGTTTCTAACTACGTAAAGATGTCGGAAATGCAAATTGAAATCCTTTTATCCCAAGCTATCACCGAAATAATGTTACGTTATCTCATTTTCACAAGCGGGTCTGTTAAAGAAATAACTGAGCAAAGTCGCCTCAAGATCTTTACGGTTTAGAATCTTAGCCTTAAACTGTGTTTCAAGAGCTTTGGTCACCTCAAGTCCAAAACTGAGAGTACCGTTAAAGTAGACCTCGGTCCAAAAAAACAAGACAAAAAGGAAAAAATCTGAGTAACTTACGATAATGACTTGAGTATCGTACTTTCCATTTTTGGTAAAGCTGATCGTTGTTAATGGGGCTTCAGCTTTGTATTTGTGTCATTTCTTTGAATTAAGTTCTTTATCACCGCAATTTCTTCCGAAGAAGTAATTCAGCAACATTTGCATGCGTGTGTGCATGTCCTGTCTTGATTGAAGGCCGCTCTCAGACATCCCTCGGTTGCACAATCACACAGATCCAGCCTCTGCATTACTAATTGCTGCTTGGAAATTGTAAATCCCAGAAAAGATTTACAGGGAGCCGGACTGGATACAATCAGGCCATTTGTATCCGTAGTCACGCAGTGGTCATCCTAGAGGTTTTAGTGTTTGAGTAAGATTTATTGTTACGGAGCATGTCTTCCAATTTAGTGGAGACATTTTAGTGACTTGAGTAGACTAGAAATCTTCCATCACTGCTGGTAACCGGGACTTTAGAAATTTAAACGTATTAAGTGAGAAACGTTGTATTGTGAACGGGGAAAAGTGGGCGTTCAGGTTCTTTCTTCAAATTTGAGCCACGTACAGTAATAGTCCATCTGAGCGGCCACCTTTTCAAAAGGCTACTCCTGCTTCACGGTCAAAGACGTTATGTCTTATACGATAATACGATAACAAAGACACCATTTATAAGGCCACTTCTAGTTTACAACCATTTTACATTCAAACTTTTGTGGCTGCGCAAGAAGCCTTCTGCTGTAATACATTTAATACTTCCCGTCACCTTATTGGCTATGAAATGAAATTCAATTAGACCAAGTGGTCCTCGACATGAAAAACCGACGGTAACCTTCAAAATATTTGACCTTATTTAACCCTTTAAACCTTTCCTCGATACTTATCTTCCTTCATATGAATTTGTCAGATAATTTGGTACAATTTTCCAACTATTACCTTTAAGCAAGGAGTACATTGATTGCCTCCAAAGATGCCCAATTAAGGACCTTACAGCACAGCACACACCTGACAGGTCTATCATCTTGTTGTCATATACCGAGCTTTGATCATTGAGCTCTTAATTTTCATGCAAACATGTTTGCGTGTATGCGAGGGGAATCCCATACACCTGCTGGTGTGTCAGAAGAAATCCTCCAAGCGACTCATGCTATGTGCCGAACAGTGGCGGATCCAGGATTTCCTGGGTGGAGCGGGGGGGGGCGCAAATCTCGATAGGGCTTTATATTTCGCGTAATAATATCATATTCCTTGAAAATGATGGGGCTGTGTCTTATGTGCCCCTAGATCCGCCACTGGTGAAGATGATGACACCTTGTATCATTCTGACTTCAACCGGAATCCTGGAATGGAAATCATGCATTATATTACAGCAGTTTACTGTTACACTTACTTTTGTTGTGCCTTTCCATGACGATATAAACAAAACTACAGTCGAACCCCTTTTGCAAGGACACTTTGAATTTTGAGCTCAAATGTCCGGCAATGGCATGGTGTCCTTGCAAAAGGGGT
>JBCAUI010003073.1:0-10332 GCA_038406195.1 Haplosyllis anthogorgicola
TTCTGAAAAACTTGTGTGTTTATATTTTGGTTCAGTCTCAGTGCATAAAAGTTGAACAGCAGGTACCAGCACCTCCTTAGGGTGTATGGGTAAATAGAAGGCAGTATCAATATGTCTTTTTAATCCGATGTTTTTCGTTCACTCTTGCGCTTTAAGTGAAAGAGAACATTGCACCTTTTCAAGTGTGAAATCGACATTGACGTTTCCTGTTCTAACAAAAGTGGCTTTTAATTGCAAGGTGTGTCTCAGCTCAGATGTTAATTGAAATATCACATAATTTATAGATTAGTTTCTCCTTAGAGGCGAAACAAAGGATGCAATATAGGATTTCTTTTCTATGGGTTTAGTTTCAATATTTGCATCAATGAAAAGCTGATAATTGAAATAATTCTTTTATCTCATTATAACTTGCCTGTAATAGAGTATTTAGAAAATGTACAAGTTGTTTCATACTATGGTCTACATGCTAACAACTTTTAAATAAGCCATTAGCTGCTTATTTGGAAATGCAGTTTTCAGAATTATTCTAGGTAACTATCCTGGTAGTTGGCTACGTTCATTTGTAATAAAAAGATTGCTTGCTAATATCGAAACACTAATGTCTAATATACACATACAGAGCCTAGGGTGCACTGCTAACTTTACATATATGCCTTTTAAGGTAATTGATCCACGTCCACATCAAAGGAATGCAATTACTCTGGTTAATGACAGCAACGGTGTACTTCAAAGGCAAAATATATTGTCAGTTGCCTGAAAATGGCCAACAAAATGAATGAGCAAATACGATGTAGTTAATATCACTGCAGTTTCATGTAAATAAATGGTGAAGTAAAAAGATATGACAAATGTTAAAAAATTTCATTGATAAAACTTAAACAATAAATTTTGACGCAGTATCTTACAAATACGGATGTCGTCGGATAAAGCAAAACTTGTTTTACAAAAGGGCACTCAATTTTGAAACTAAAGTAAAATCAGTGCCATTTTAGGCTTGTACTTTATGACAATTTCATGCAACTACTTAGAGATTCCCCAATGTTAATGTTGTAGTACCCAGAATACATTATCAGAAATGTAAACTGATATATCTTAACTCAGAGCATTCTTTGTAGACTACACAGCAATGGCCTGTGAACATGATATTAATTTGGCAACATATTTTTATCTCACACTTGTAAACTTATTACAGATTTCATTACTTCAAGCTATAAATACGCGTAACGGTAATAAAACAATACAATCTCTAATCTCCTGCCGTAAATTCTGGTAAGCTCAATTTCTCTACCGAGTCAATTGTAGCATAGGTTTAGGTTGTACGGTATGGCAGCACTACCAGAACATGAACTGACCATCAAAAGTTTAGCGCCCGCAACAATTGAATTGAATGGACTCAGCATGAAGATCAATAGTTTCGGAGCAATAAACTTTTGATAATAATTTCATGATCTGCATTGCACAAAAATAGTATCAATTGTGTACATAAGGGTGTAAAAGGGAGCTCCCATATGGTACTGTGTTCTCTGACATGACTTTTGTTTACTGCAAGTAGATCAATCAAACAAATTAGTGACAGATATTAAAAGTAGAATTTCTTATAGCAAAGCTATTTAGCAATTCCTGAAACATTTGTGTAGATCTAGAACATCCGACATCAACTGAAAATTTCTGCAAAAATGAAAGAAAATGTTTTCGGGGCTTGTCTGCTATGAAATTTAATTTGATTGATCAATATTTCCAGGCACAAGGTAAAGAAAATGAATTTATTGAACTTTATTTAAATTGTCAGCATAAGTTCATTATCTGTGAAGATTCTTTTAAGTTGTCGACATTTGAATCGTGTCTGAAATTAGATTTGTTTCTTTTATGACGTTTTTCGAATTCATTGAACTTTATTTAAATTGTCAGCGCAAGTTCATTATCTGTGAAGATTCTTTTAAGTTGTCGACATTTGAATCGTGTCTGAAATTAGATTTGTTTCTTTCATGACGTTTTTCGCCAACATGGAATTAGGAGGAGCAATTTCTTGTTTTCATTAAGTTTATAGTTCAATTAAACATTAAAAACATGATGCCTTTTAGACGACACAGCTTCTAATATGAAACATTGTCTTTTGTACAGATCTTAAATCATTTTCCCCGAACTGACAGCAGGCATATTTTGCTTTCTGTTGAGACAGGAGAATAACTCAAGCACCATCTGTGTCGGGTATCAGCTTACGACTAGAAATGAACAAGACCATACTCAGGGTACCGAAACACTCCACCGTTGAATCCAAATGTTTGAAGAAACCTAAAATTCTATTAATCTGTACAATTATCAGAAAAGATTTGTAGTTGGTAGAGGCTTCATTCATGACTTTTCATTTTTGGTACAAGATATCAAAAGCAAAGCAGCATGGAATTATTTTGTTCTCTTTTTTGTTCTGAACATTTCCAAATTGAGAGGAATTTTAGGAGCTGAAATTGAACACAGTTCCAAACTGTTTAGTCCTTTCTGTCTTTCAAGGTAGACAACCAACACGCATACAAACTATTGTTTCTTCTTGATATGGCAACAGAATAAAGAGAATTTAATTTTATTCCAGAAGAATGACAAATATACGATGGAACTTTTGGATTTGCAAACATATTTTGGAAGAAACAGCAGAGTGTTTCTGTACCCTATCCTCAGAATGATCTGCTCTCTTCATAAAACTCTTTACGGAAAGCCAACGAAGTCAAGAGTAGAACCAAAACACTGCTGAGACTTTCGAGCATGGCTGTGAAATATCAGATGACCTCTTGTACCGTCTGAAGTGATTGGCTACCAAGTTATTTATGAAATTTCTTGATACTACGGTCAGGTTGATTTAAAGTTGTTCCTATTTTCTTGAATTTTGTGTTCCCATCAAAATAGAATTTTGTGGGCTGTGGATTCCTTCGCTGCCATTATAGCTTGTTAAAGGCTGGTTCATCTTCAAATGAAAGTGAAGCTTAGCTTCAATTCTTAACAATCTAAACCTGGATACAAAACCAAATTTTTATCAGTGTTTCTTAATCTGGATGGGAAATATAAGCATTTATTCTCCTTTATTGTGACCTATGATGTGGACAAGATAAAAGAGAGTTTTATTCGCATTGTGTATATCCTCTTCCGCGGATAACATGTCATGTAATCAGTTCTTTAAGTGACAGTTGACTGCTTTACAGTCCCTTGCCTTGACAGGCGCAAAGAATCTCCTGGCAACTTGTGTCGTCAAATGGCTGCATGGAGGTCTCGATGATACGGTTTAGCACCTCGTACGTCTGTGACGGGAATATATGTTGATAATAGACTAAATATATTTTATTTCTCTCTCAGTCACAGACTGTACGTTAACATCAACTAACAGTGTTACGTCCACAATTTTCAAGTAATTTCCTTACTAAGGCAAGATCATAAAAGGGTCTAAATGCTGGCTGAAAATCTAATTCTTCCGCAAAGAACTTTTTAAAAAAAGAAAGAAAAATACAACGTTCCAACTTTCAGAAGCTTAGCAAATGACAAATTGCACGATATGCAATGATATTATTTTAACAATCTAGAAGCCAAGCAAAGACGAATACTTACGGGACGTTGTCTAACATCAAGTACCTTTCAATAACCCAAATTAGAATCCATTATGGTTTGACTGGTTCGTATCATAACGTTTCATCAAGACATTCTTTGCCAACAAGCTGTGCACTATGACGCAACACATTGCTAGCACAATGTGCCATGTTTTGAAGGGTCATGGAAATCGTATTCAAAATTTATGTCAAAAGTTCTGTGGATTGACTGGCAAAGCCATCGCGTGGATGACAAGCGTTTTTAGTGTAGGAACCTCATTTAACCCATGTACAATGCACCCAACTTCCAATGACTTTTAATACGGCCATGAACTTTTAATAACGGATTTTTAATCTGAAAAAAATATAACGTGCTGAGCAATTGACAAATTTGAAATGCTGGGACTACAGAAAAAATTAACACCCGGATTCTGGACAATAAACTCAAACCAAGAGCTTAAAAATGCATAATTAAAATTTGGTTTGTACCGACAAGTTCCGACAACTGAAAGTTATAGAACGCGACATTATGGCCAGCATTATGTGTTGCTGTCCTGACCTGCAATGCTTAAGTATAGAATTTTTCCTCCGCCAAGCAATTTTGGCAGGGCCTTACCAGCAATAGACAGAAAACAAACTTCCTTCGATTTTCAGAGTCGATTGACCGAAATAGGATGGGAAGAGCGAGTCTGGTAAATAGTCTATTGTTCAATAAAGCAAATTAGTTCATCACAATGGACGTGTTGTCTACATAATTCTTATTTTCTATTCATGACCTAACTTATTGTCTAACAAGAATGCCTTCCAATCAAAGGCCGAACCGCCCGCTTCGCAAATAGTCATTAAAATGCAAATAGTAACTAAAATGCAAATAGTTATTAAAACATGAAAAAATTACAAAAATCTAGAAATTTGACCTTCAAATGACCTTGACCTATATTTTGACCTTGACCCCATTTACTTGTCTCAAACATGATAACATGTTATATAAGTAGACAACACTAAAAAAATTGACATTTTTTATTGCTGTGACCTTGAATTTGATCCTATGACCTTGATATTCAACTTGACCTAGATATTAAGAAGATGTACCACCATACAAAAAATGAAGTTTCTAGGTCAAGCGGTTCAAAAGTTATAGCCTGGACAGACAGACAGACAGACACACACACACACACACAGACACAAACACAGACACACACACAGACACGACTGAAAACATTACCTTCCCGCATTCGCGGGCGGTAAAAAAAACACGGGGGAAATGATATCTTTAGCTTAATTTGCTTGTGAAAAGTAGAGACATTGGCGATAATAATCATCAACATATCGAATTGAGTTAATTATTCGTATTTCAGTGCCCACACGGATACTGAGGCCTCCCCAGGACGAGGAGTTACGCCCGTTCAGCGTGGTCCTGTTTAACTGCGGAGTGGAGTCCGACCCGGGAACGTACCTCTCCCTGCAGTGGCTCAGAAGGTAAAATAAAACGTTTAGAAACAACGGAGAACGAAGTGTAGTTTGTGCTTATTACCCATCAGGTGCTGCCACAGCTGTGAGGCGGCAGAAAATTCATATTCTTTACCATTACAGTTCAGTATACTATCACCATCACGCTTTTTCCTACTGAAATAAAATTTAATCTAAACATTTGAAGAAAGGGCGGTACACACTAATAAGCAATTCCAGAATTGTAACCGCATTTGCATTAAGTACACAAAAATTGTATCAGAACTTTAACACTGTTCATCATGGGAACTACCTTTTTCCTTTTTGTAGACAATTGATACAATTTTTGCGTTCTGGTGAGCTGAGATAGCATAACAAGCGAATCATAGTTCTATTTGATTTGATTTGATTTTGTTTGAGCTTTACTTATGACAGCTTAATTCGAACCAGGACGAATAAAGGCCGACCTTTAAGGCAGCAAGGCCCAACAGCTGGCTAAATGGTCTTCATTTTGTCTCCTTGTAAATATGTCAGATATAGATGTACTTCTATGCCATCTATTAATTGTTTCACCCTAATCAATTCAATTAGACATTGTCTCCATCTGCCTTATATACTTTTATACACATACATGCTGTCTATGGAGACCCTTAAAGAGCACACTGTGCTTTTCGCGTGAACATAAAATTATCATAATTTAGCCAGCTGATAATGAAAATTCCACTGTTCCAACAAGGACAAAAGTGTTTTATTCCAAAGACATTAATTTGAACAAGGATGTAACAATTTAATGTACCTTTTCATTCGTTTTAATCTTTAGTGGGAGACCTATAGAGGAAGAGGAGGGTCGAATTTACGTTAACGCGGCTCATTCATTGGTTATAAACACGACAAAGGAAGACGACGGAGGCAAATCATTCGTAGCCAAATACACGTGCCAGGTATAACTGTTAGGGATGTAGTGTGCATGTATTTATTTCCAGTCAGGTGATGTCACAATTGTGGGACCGCAGAAAACTCCTATACTTTACCACTGCAGTTCAGCACACCATCACATAATTTTAGCTAAAAAGTCGCGCTTTTTAAGACACTTTGTACTGCTACTGTATTTTCAGTTTTTCAAACTTAAAAATCCTCCTGTTTGGGAAAATTGTAAACTTCGGTAAAAGATTTCTCTCACTAACACAAAAAATTGACATAAAATTCAGATGTTCAGTAGCTGTACGGTTTTGCTTTGGTTTAATATTCAAAAAATTAATCATTACGATCAGAGGATGAAATTCCTATCAGTTTTGGAACTATAACATCAAAACCCCAGCGTGGAATTCGTCTTTTGTTCTGTACGCTTCCAAATCGATAGGAATTTCAGGAGCTGAAGCTCTGACATATATATCTTACTACATTAAAGTTAATCAATTTTATCGACAAAAATTGATGATTTGATAATATTTATGAAACAAATACATAGATCGTGAATTCTCAACAGGTTGGCAATGGAGTGCAAACGGTAAAAGCGTCGGCTCGTTTGCGTCCTCCACTTACTTCCGAACCAAGGCTCGGATCACTCTCGCCGAAAGAGAGATATGTCACCTCATCTCAAGGTATGGGCACATGCATGTGTGTGAATGATTCAGTAATTGAGGATATGCCATTTCAGTTTGTGAATATCTTGAATCAAACAAAAATATACATGATGTTAATTTCTCTTGCCCCCCCCCCTGAAAAAATAGCACAAAATATTATTGTGTACATTCGGGTAAAGGCACGTAAGGGAGCTCTCTCAAGGTACCTTGTTAAAATTCTGATATCATTTTTGTATATTGATAAAAATTAATGAGGATAAGGCTTTTTTTATTTGATTGTTTGGATCACATTTCCCGCCGCACTTTGAAATCGGGATTTCAATAAAACCCAACCTTATTTGGCAGCTGAAATATGTTACGCATGGCAAAATATGATCACCTTGGACACAAACCATGACAGTCAATCAAGCAAAATCAAAATTTTATTTACATTTATGAATAGTTTGGTGTTTTAGGGGCAAAGTTCAATTTTTATTTTTATTTTTTTCTGATCGCCGCACTTTGAAAATCCTGCCAGTGCAATGTAATCCTAATGCTTAAAAAAGAAAAGCCTAATTTGACTAAAATTACAGCGGTTTCTGCAATGGGGTAGAACCAAAAGCCGTTAATAGTTACATTAAAGAAAACAGAAGGAGGGGAAACATTTGTAAATATACATGGTTGATCTTCTCTCCACAGAATTGGTCTGGATTGGGGCGGTGTGCGGATTGGCTGCCCTCGTTCTGATTTGTGTCGTTCTGTTGCTGGTTGCTAGGAAACGCAACACTTACCGCATGCGTAGTGGAACGGACACCAGTATGTTGTCCCATCTAACTGCAGCTGCAGCCAGATCTGAAGAGGAACAAGGTAAGTGTACATATTTCCAGTACTCTTGTATCCATCAAAGACAAAAGGAAACCGTAGTTCTCCTACAGATTTTTTGTACATCAAGATCAAAGAACGAGAACAACCCGTTTGGCTTTCAATAGCAACATGCTGGAAGGGCAATTGCCAGGTTCTCTGTTCTGTTACTGCATAAATTTAGCACATGCCACTGTCCAGACCACAGTGAGTGTATTTTCCCTGGCCCGTAAACAAAATGCTAGGTCACACTGAATGGATTACCACGAAAAAGTGTTGATTATTAGGTGCCAGAGCGTTAGCAGTCACACTAGAAAAAATGTGCTGATAACGGTGAATAATACACACTTTTTCTATTGTGTGACAGCACAAACGTGGTATAAGTATCAATATTCCTTGATTGTAGCACTTGCCTGTGACACTCCACCTCTACCAGGATTACCGCACTGCTCGGACGACCAACTAAAGGACGCAATTCAAGAGGTTTTTATCGTTAGATCCAGGATAGAACTTGGCTCACTGATTGGCAAAGGTATAATCTGTACTACATAGACTACAAATGTATGAATTAAAGACCACCTATATCCATCTGCATCCTTCTCAGCTCCTGAAATTAGTATCAATTTGGAAACGTACATGACAAAAGGACGACAAGAATTCCACGTTGTGCTTTTGACATTCTGTTGTTCCAAAATTGATATTAATTTCAGCCTCTGATAAATAAAGATAGTCTTCATGAGATGTTCCTTCTGTATCGGACCGAGTTAGCAATTAAACTTGCCTCAGACATTGAACATTACAATCCATCTTACGTGTTTCAGGTACGTTTGGCAGAGTGTACGCAGGAATGCTGAAGGATATTCGTGGCAAACCGTCTGCAAGAATCGCTGTGAAAACTTTGAAGTGTAAGTTTATGCTCAGACTACATAAGTTCTTTTGCGGAGGACATACTAATTTCACGACTTTGTTCATTTTACATCAGTTATGTACGGAGTGTATGCTGTTAAACTTGATTTGATGACTAAAATTAGACGACGATGTTCTGAACTGCAATGCTAATGTGTAGGAATTTTTCGCAGCCTAACAATAATGGCAACACCTGATGTGCAATAAATCAGTGGCTGATCCGGGGGGCACGAGAGGCGCCCTCCCCCCTTACGGCCGGAAGTTTTTTTCATTTTCATGTAGTTTGCCGATTTCCCCCCATTTTTGGGGGTTTTCGAAAAATTTTGGGTTGGCCCCCCCCCTACGGGAAATCCTGGATCCAGGCCTGTTCTGGCCTATTATTCGGAATAAAAAATAGATAAAGATACCGAGAATAAAGCGAATAGAATGGACGGATACCACTATGAGAAGAAATAAACATCAAATTGTTTACATCGTAATGCGTATGTGAAATTTAGCAATGCACAGATTCTGAGTGAGAAAAAAATTGTTTAGAAACCATAGAACATCTGCATGTACACTGTTCAGTACAAAATTTGTTACAAAATTTCAATAGAAAATATCAAAAGAATATTCACTTCAAAACGAACGGTCAAATATATATTTCACCTGAAATATACTTTCTCGATATGACAGCTCAGGTTTTTAATCACTTTAGGATAGAACTCATGTCAAAAGTTTACAGTGTAGATGAGTACACGACCACTATAATCGAGTCAACATCAGATTATAAACAGAGACTTCGGGTTCTTTCGGTAATTTAGGAGATTTACTTTAAATTCCTTGCCATGACAAGTGCATCATACATCTACACTGCACTAATATCCTATTTGAGATTAATGTGCAGTTGTTTTCAAGAAGAGCCTGTACATAGGCAAGCCGAATTCAATTTTCAGACTGCAATTAAAATCCGGAAATCGGGATGTTGTTGGCCGCATCCACATGTTAAGGTGTTAAAGTGACACTGGCATAAATAACAAGCTAATCTAATTGGTGCAAGTCCTCTGAATAAATAGTTTCATATGGAATAAATCACTGTGATATGAAGTGCAATTTAATTCAACCTGCTCTATCATCACAGCTCCTCAAATGACAATTAAAAGTCGTAATAGCATAAAATTTATACAAAATGTACATAAAATTTGCACCAAATGTCTGACCTGAGTTTTTCCCTTTTGCCGCTAAGTTTACCCAAAGTTTAATCTTACTGGCTGCAGACAGCCTTTGGTTCCTAGGAAAACAACCCAATCCTTTAGGAAGCGGTAAATATTTAAAAGTAAATTTACTGATTTTCCGCTCATCTTTACTTTGAAATTTAAACTTTTCTGAACCAATATGTCTCAAACAATGGTAACATGCAGAGGCCTAGACCAGCGAGCACACATCTTTCACCGAATTTGGCTGGGCTCCAGACTAACAGTGGCCCTTCATAACGGTTACCCGTTTGTTCCAGATACGAGTCTGCGACCCGACGGTCACCACAAAACATTTTTTGACTATGCCCTGGCCGAACTTCTCACGATTTCCCGTGAATTCTAAGAACAGTGGAAACTTGAGTCTGTATTTCCTGCATTATTGAGACTTGGTTTCAGTGGCTTTCGTCAGCATCGAGAAAACTACAATTAAAGGTACTCAAAGTACCGTATATATTGCCTAATTAACGCCCATGCGCGTAGGAGTTATTTTAGTATATGTGTGTTATTTGAGGACCTCCACTGCAGACTCCCAGGCAGCTTCTGTTTGAGAAGGCAAATAGAAACGTACCTAATGGCACCCTACATTCATGATTTTATAAGTATATTTTTGTGAAACAATGGTACCTAACATCTAAAAAAATATTAATCTACACAGTAGGTACTAGTTTTAGTGAAAAAAATAGGTCCAGATGGACCTGAGCTCATTTGGCATTATCAAAATACTTATACAATTTAGGTCACAATATCACA
>JBCAUI010003084.1:0-10332 GCA_038406195.1 Haplosyllis anthogorgicola
CAACCTCAAATGAGTTTGGGTTTTTTTGAAATCCCGATTTCAAAGTGCGGCGGGAAATGTAATCCAAACAATTAAATAAAAAAAGCCTAACCTATTTGTTGACATAGTTTATGATAATGCCAAATGAGCTCAGGTCCATCTGGACCTATTTTTGCTCCACACGATTATTGTAAAGTTGATTGCACCGGTTGTAAGCAACCACGTGGTTAACATACACGTAAATGTATATTTCTGAAATAATTTACAGCTACATTTAAAAAAAACCTGATTTTAAGTGAAATTGAAACTGCGTAAAAAATATGTAAATTTCGAGAATTAGGTCCAAGTTCAGAAAAGTTCGTCTCTTTCAACTTTTGACGTATTTTAAAAGAGAGGGAGACATAAATTTTTACATTGGTTTCACTGGGGTTTTTTTATCCATGACTAAAAGACTTCCATATAATCATGAATCTAACAATGATTCTAAATAGTTCGGAACATTGCATTTGATAAAAAGTGTATGATTCTGGTTTTGGGAATTGTTTTCGGGGTTTGGTCCTGTCGCATGCCAGAGGAAAGACTCGGATTACAGTGTCAGAGCGACATGATGGGAGCCCGGAATACTGTGTCCTCTGGTCATTAAGCAGCTATGCCAGTTTCATCTGATACGATGTGTAGCCTGTGTGTGTTTTCGTCACTTTTACGTTACGTTACGTAAGGCCAGACGAATCTGTGGATAACTATTTTTGATCCGAATGCCCGATATACACCGAAAGGTTATCACCAGTATAAGTACTGTGGTCCTCATGCTGGGATATTGTTGTATTTGCATACATCTTAAATATGTGCACTGACACACAAATCATAAGCATTGGCAGACAACAGCAAGAAGGGTGTCCAGTATGACAGCTGAGTGTCTTTTGTGTAAATGTATGTGCGTGTGTGAATGCTCGGCCAGTGTGTGATAACCTACGTTTGTAACTAAATGTGTAATATGTGGCTGGGTAGCATGCTAACCACACCCATACAGTGGAGTTAACAATGAATATGAAAAGTAAAAAAGCTTTACATGTTGACTGCAGGCCACAATGAAGCAAAACACTTTGACCTGGAAGACGAGACATTGTACATTCAAGTATGACCTTCAGATGACCTTGATATAATCATATTCAATGTAGGTCATTGGTAGGTCCGTGTTTCAATACAGTCAAATGCATTAAAAATTGCTCTGTCATAACTGTATATCAGAATCTAGTGCCAGTGAACTTATTTGAACCCGTTTGGGGGATTCTTCGTCAAGGGTAAGAAGTAGTCCCGGGTCCCGGGTCCCGGTCCCTCTGCACTGTTTGGTCTGTGTCCGTGCGATGCATGCCTCCGCGGCGCAAAAACCTCATTATTTGTTAGTGGATCAGTTGCTAGGTAAACACGTGTTTGTTTACACGTGACATGGATACGTCTGATTTAGTCACTCGAGTAAACAAACGACAACCCCGAATTATTCACCCAATCCGTAATTTTGCCGAGAACGTTTTTAGTATGTATTGTGTGGAAGAACATTTAAAGATTCATTACAATATTACAAGGTGTAAAATGTACAGTAAAACCTGTATTTTACGACCACCGAGGTTTAAGACCACCTGTCATTTAAGACCAGATATCATAAAGCTAAAGCCACAATGTTCATTTAGGTCAACCTGCGTTTCAAGACCATCTGTTATTTACGATCATAAATAGTGATCCCTGTGGGTAGTCGTAAATGGCAAGTTTTCACTGTGTAAGAAAACATTGTGATTTTACGGTTTCTGGTAGCAGTAGGTAGAGAGGGTGCATTGGTCTTAAAGTTTAGGAGTGATGAATTCATTGTCCTGTGCAGAAGTGATGACCAAGTGGCTCGAAGTGTGAAATAAGGACCAGCAAAAAATAGGTAGTTAACACCAGTCTCATTTGTAGGTAATATTGGCTTTCATCAGCCCGGATCACGGAGCACGAATTTTTCCGGAACTGTTAGGAATGAGACATAATTTGAACTACACGTACTTGTATGAATCGGTACTAGAAAGGAAAACGATACATTGTGTTAGTGAAAGTGATATCTTCTTGATATTGAAGGACATATCAATTTCTTATGGAATTTCCATTGGCTTTATTAACCGTTTTTACGCCCGCAGCATTTGCGTATTAAAGGAATCACTTCTGTTATATAAACATACCTGCGGTTCAGTTACCATAACTACTGATTAGGCTTGTCTCAACTTAATCAAAATGCTTTTTGTCACTTTGGATTTTTGGCTCATTTGGCATATATGCCAAAGAGCCAAAAGAATCATGAAGAGTCCGTCGTTGTCTTCGGCATTGTCTGTGCACAGTCACCCTGAGCACACTACTAATCATAGAGACTTCATATCTTATACACATATGCTCTGATGTCCCATCTCAAAGCCTAGCAAATATTATGTTGCTATGACCATTATTCTCAAATTGGCAGCCATATTTGTATTTTTCTTTGAACCTTATTCCTAGACACACAGTTAAAGATACAGACTTTATATTTTGCAGTCAAATGCATCTACATACCCTCTTTATACCTTGTAAAAATTATATTGATGCGACTTATACTTCTAGTTTGGCAGCCATATTTGTGCATTTTTCATTAATCACACTGGAGATTTGATCCTAGACACTTTGTATCCTTTTGATATTGTGATGTGATATTGTCATCTAAATTGTCTAAGTATTTTGATAATGCCAAATGAGCTCAGGTCCGTCTCGACCTATTTTTACGATGTTGAATGTGTCAGGCCATACAGTATAATTTACGGTGATAATCTACTCCTGTATTCTGTAAGCTATTCGTAACAAAAGTAGCCAGCAGAGATGGAAATCTTCCGGTTTTAGCCGGAATTTTGTTTTTTGGACATTGAAAATAAGCTTTACCAGCGTTTTATCTTTTGAAAAAATTTTCGATTTTCATCCGTTTCCTTTGTGAAGTGAGTAAAATGGAGGAATTTTCGGTTTTTTGATGGAGGTCTATTTCCACCTATGTCTATGCGCGCCACCCTAAAACGAGGCAAGCAAAGCAGGTTTAGTTCTTACTCTAAAATCCCCTTTATGTTGTTTGATTCATTGTAAATAAAACAAAGTGACCAGAAGCATTTTGTTTTAGTTGAAACTAGCCTATTGTTACTGCATTAGATAAAAGTCAATTAGATTTGGTCCTGATCCGCCATTCACATTAATGACTTCGGGTTCCGGTCGTGGCGAGAAATGTTTTGTCGCCGGAAAATTACCGTTTTACAGTCGGCTGAGTTTAATTTATGAAAAAAAGTTAGAATTTGTGGAAAAGCTTAACCGGAGGATATTGGAATAGTTCTCCTTCAAATAAAGCCTTAATCTAAACATTCCTTTCAAGATCATCTCAGAATTTGTTTTCCTTCGTGTACAATACATTGGTTATGCCTCTGATATATATGGCCCATAGACAGAAAAAATACAGTGTCGATTTTATAAGTGGCGAGTCAGTTTGTAAAAGGCTTAGGTTTCTCTAGCTTAGAGACATTGAGTCAAGTTGAATTTGAGGACTTTCCAAGTGTCGCATTAAAAGAAGAAAAAAGATCATACACTCAGAAATATTTAATGAATTAAGTGGAATTGTTATTTCAAAAGTACGTGTGTGATCTCCCAATTTCTCACCAGTACCTGAAAACAATTGGAATTTTTATTTAATCCATGGCAATTAGGTTCTATCTTTGTTGTGATTTAAATCACTAGTTTTAAAGTTTAGATATGGTTGAAAATAAATGTTAAGTTTAGTGGTTTCTTGTGCAGTTAAAATTGCACTTAAGTTTTTGTGTGAGATGAAATGTTATCCCCTAAACACAAGTGACATGTATGGGTGTCAGAAGAAAATAATAGTCCTGGTTAATCTGACAGGACTACTGATGCCGACATTGAGTCACATTGTATCTAAAATGCCATTGAGACTGACAGATTACTTTGTCAAGTTTTAATTAAAGTGTAATTGAGCTGAAGAGTGATAAGATTTCTGTGGAAGAAAAAGATCCCAAGACATACCAAAGAACATACCTGTACCTTGTCTACCAAGAATTTCAGGTATTTAACTGCCGTATGATTAGTACAAACTTAAAAGAACATTTTTCGTATGTTTTTAATACGATCTAGTTAATGGCTTCCTTTCGAGAAAATTGGGAAAGAATTCACAAAAATACTGGATTACAGTCAGGCTGTTAGGAAATGAGAAATTCAACTGAATGTCTGTGGAACCAGGAATAGAAGTTGCTTCTCGATGTAGCAGCTAATTTTTCGTTAAAACTAAAAAAACAACAGTTCGCTCCCACACTAAGACCTGCACACCATAAAAATATTATTTAGTTTGATAGAAATTTGATATAAACAATATGGCTATTTTCGAAGGAAATGATCACATACCTTCTCCTTCATTCCTAATATATTTGTCTAGGTTTTCTGGATATGTGTGCCATATATGTCATCTGTCATTTTTATGAGTGTTTAATGCACCTCACGCTTTTAATTTTGCGGAACTTAATTTCAATTCAGTTTCACCGTAATTACCAATCAATTTGAGAATTCTGAGAACATCAGTGGTATGAAAATCACTGGGGTAAAAAGAACATGCAACAATTAGACGTTCCTAATAACTTATAGATGAATTGCAACTCCCAAGAAAAAAAACCGAATTGTCCAAAATACTGTAATTAAGCTCAATTTTCCAATGAAAACTGTAATGAACTCTGTACACATTTATTTATTAAACTCCTCACTTTGTTATTTATCAATGATGAAAAAAGACCTCAGGAATTTTTTACCTGCATACAAATACTGGTGTAAGTAAGATTAATTGACTTTAAATGTCTTTTTGCCTTTTAGTCAAAAAAGACGTTTTTTACAATTGCGTTTTTGGGAAACTCTAATTAATGGCACATCCTTATTCGTGAAAAAACCGACAATACTGGGTATAAATTTGAAAGATCATTACCCGAACAAAGTATTTCCTTCTAATAATCTGATGTAGCAACAATAGAAGTAATTTTCACAAACAGTTTTATGAAGTACTTGTCTGTAGATGAGGTGCCGATAGTTCTAGTCTACTAAGTGAACATTGAAATGGTGTAGGTATCGGAAAGCGACAACCACTTTAAGCCACTTAAGAAGACTTGACGATGTAACGAAGATTAATTGGATTAAGTGTATTTTATGTGATACCCACAACTTGACTGTTGAAAGATATGCGTATTTTAAGACGCAAAGATTAAAACTTTCTTTTGATTTCCACGTGTTAATCGCTAATAATGTCATTCTGAAAAAAAAAACGCGAGAAACTTGTTTCGATGTGATGTCTACGCAAAAGATACACATGTCCCGGGATAATTCGATTTCGGTCAAATCGATATCCATGAAAATTTGATCAAAATTTCCGCTTCATACCACAATGGCTGCTGTTATTTTAAAATTCAAGAAAATTAAATAAACCGGGTACGAGTGTAATTTAATAACACGTAGTCTTTATGTTGAAATTTGATCAAAAAATCGACTGGTTTGCTTACCAGTTTCTAATCTTAAAAGATATCAACATTTCTTGAAATGTAATTGTAAAGGAATGAGAGCAAAACAAAAAATATGTATTGTAACAAGATATCAGTTCAATTTGAATGTTTTTTCTATTTCTTTTTCTCCATTTATTCATTATATCTTTTGGTTTAGTATTACATTTGGAGTCTGCTTTAAATGAAAGCCTGCGAAAAGAACGTTTGTCTTTAAGGAAAGGAACTCTCTACAACCAATTGCATTAAAATGTATTGTATTTTGTCTGCCTCAAAAGAAAGATTCTGTGAAGCAATAGGATTTCCTTTCAACTTTGACTTTTCTCTTCACACAGACTTTACTGTAAATCGTTAAAATGGTAAATTTCATGATACCACCCAACTTGACCATATACGGTAGTTATAGACCACAGTGTGTACCTCACACACATACTTATACTTAGTTCCTTAATTGGATGGGCACGACATACGCTGCATACCCTAAATGACATACCCTTTACGGGGATGTATTGAGGTTTGTAATGTTAATGATTCCCAAAGCGGCGCTCAGTCAATTAAACATTAGATGCTTGATTAGAGGAAACATACGATTAAACAACTCATCTGTGCAATAAGGATACGAGCTTCACTGTTGACGCTTTAGTTATGCAGGGAATAAATTATTAAGTTAAAACATCTTTTTAAGTCTGGCATGTGTTTCGTAAATTGCACGAATTTTTACTGTAATAAGGTTTTTCTATTTAATTGGATTACATTTCCCGCCACACTTCGAAATCAGGATTTGAAAAAAGAGAGACACATTGAAACACATTGCTCACCAAATACAGCCGCCTATGGCATGATATGTTGGAAGTCGACTTAAAAGAAAGTCAGTGAAAGTCAGGGGTGAAAATAATTCTGCTTTTTTTTTAAATGTCGACAGACCTTGAATAGTTCATAATAAAAGAAGTGTTGTATCTACGTTTTTGTTTGTTCAAAAAATTCATGTCTGGAACGTAGATGAAAATCAAGCTAATGGTAAATCCTATCATAACAATAATTTATACGCTTAAATTAATAGCTGAGGGAGCAGTGGACCTTAATTATAATTATTGTTATTATCACAGTACTTAATTACACGTGTTGCATGTTTCTGTCTCAAAAACCGATTAGTTCGGTTCAAGTAACGTCCAGTACTTCACGACATGCTGCACACAGGTACCAGACACAACCCTTTTCCGCCTGATTAGCCTCTTTTTACTCTTTTTCGTTAAATTGTCATGATACTTAAGAAGACTATACCTCGCAGGAATTATTTACGCATCTTAAAAATACAGGAACAAATGCGGTCGATGAAGGTTCTTAACTCTGTGGGTGAAACTCGGTATCATTATCTATTTCCGTATTTAAGTCATAAAAGTTTACTCTTTGTTAAATCAATCTTACCTTTGGATAATTCAAAAAGACAATCTGATAGTTACTGTGAACATGGTTTGTGAACAATGTGTGTAACAGTATGGGGCCGGCTGGACCATGGGTTAGTTAGTAATTGTCTCGGTTTAAAACACAGTGAACAGTCCAAAACAGGGGTGCCAGTGGCCCCAAAAATACCTGCAAGATAAGAAATAGAGTGAGATAGAATGCGGTGTTGGATCAAATTCGACTCTGTCATGACTTTAGCGAATGTGGAATTCTGTCATTTTAATTTCGAGGCTAAAGTTCTTGCTTTAATGATCAATAAGACCGACAAAGAATTACAGTATCTGTTGCACAAAATTAATAAAGTGTTTCTTTTATATTTACAGATGTTGAGCTGGTTGTATTTACCGATAAGTTACATCCTGGAGAAGCTAGAAGCCATTTTACCATCCAACCTTATACAACAACTGTCAAGGGTTTAAACTCGCCTAATTTCACATCACTGAAGAACAGCACCTTTAATATTTTTGGTTTTTACAGATACAGTTGAGCTATTATGAATTTTAAAATTATAGTTAATAAAAATAAAGAAGGTAACAACAACAATCTTAATATGACAGCAACGGTGAAATGAAAACGGAATTCAATCTTAATCCACATAGCATAACTTGTCTGTGGAAATCAAATAGTTGTTTACATCCTCCATCAATATACCAGAATACAAGAAAATATGTGGCTGCATGCAGGAATGTTTGAATTCAGTAAAAACACATTTGTCCCTGTAATATGTTGAGGATATTGAAACAAGAATATGAAGGTAATAGTAATGAAAGAAATTAATAATGTGAGAAATGTACACATTGTTCATTCGTTTTTCTCTTGGTATGATATGGTACAAAGAAGTAGCAGGGCTCGAAATAATCACTCGCCCGGTCGAAACTTCGACCTGAAATTGTCTCGGGCAACCCACAATTTTCCCAGGTTGCCCTGCAGGGCAACTCAACATTAGTTGTTTGAGTAATAAATGAATTGAAGTAAGGGAAATGGAGACCTTTGTATTGGGTTTCCGATAGTGAGTACAAAATCAGGACTACCATGATTTGCTTTGGGCAACCTGTTTTGAGAACTAGGTTGCCCTGCAGGCAACCTTGGCTTTTTCACTAATTCGAGCCCTGAAGTAACCTACGACGATATAGGAAAGTTAATTTCTGAACCTCAGTTATCGGACCACATACCGTTATTTTACACACTATGAAACATAGAATATGTGCACAAGATCTGATATCATACAACCAGGAAAGAAGATGTATCTTCATTCAAATAGAAATAAATTACTAGAAATGTAGCCATGTATTAATGATACGGTCAACTTTATCAGTTTTCGAGCGTAATTGTGGCAAATTGATATTTGTAAATTCTGTAATTGTTTTCAGCCAAATTACAACACAAACAAAAAGTGTCTTATTAAGAAGTTCCCCCTTTTTTTTACTTGAGATAAGAATTTCAGTCTTATAAATTTATCAATTTTTACAACGCCCCTCAAAAACAGCAATGATTTCCGAAGGCGGTTTTACAACGTTAACAAAACGATGTTTCACACAGAATAATATCCTTTTAATTTGTTTTCTTCATGTAGCAGGCATTGTTAATTTGTTGTAAGTTTTGTCAGATGTAAAATGCTCATAATTGTGTTGTTTCAAGCGTTTAGAGTTTTTTTCTGGTTGCTTGGTGACAAGTGTTAAAGCATATATCCATATAAACCGGTGTTTCATTATTATTTTACGCAAATATAAATTCGAGGAATCTAATAAGAAAAGCAGAGGAAAATAACTGAGAAAAATACAAATAAATATGAATAAACTATTATCATTATTACCAAGGCAATGAAAAGTTGTTTCTTCCGTTTCACTTGTAATTAATCAGCGCGTTTTCATGAACCTTAACGCACAACCCTAATGCTGTAATGTTAAGCCCCAAAAACGCGCTGAATGGCCAATAATTTATTAAACGGTTAACCTGGTAGTTAGGGAGTCGCAACAATTCAATGGAATGACATAATTAATTACCTTCTCACACATATCTATAGGTAACGTAAAATTTGCTAAATTGTATTATCTAAGCATAAATAATATTACTGAAACCACTCCTATTCCCGGATAATTCAATCTCCGTTAAGGCGATACCCCTTATAATTTGAATACAATTTCAGCGTCACTCCGCACGGACCTCGATCATATTTTATTCTGATTCAATGTGTTTAATTTTATACAAAAAATTCCGCATTCAAACATACCGAATTTTCTGGGGACAAGTTTGTAGAAAGGACAAAAATTGGCTTTAAATGCCGTAGCAGAATCATGCAAGTCCGTAACGGGGGGTACCAGTGGCCCGGTCTTCATTCCGCAAACATTGAAAAATAAAAATAGTATGTGTAAAGAAAACCCCAATAGTACGTGTTAACATAGGTGGATAAAGTTACTTTATTCGCCTGTGGTGTTACGTACGACCGTACAGTACGTGTAGGTTGTTGGGCAGCTTTGCTGCCCGATAACGATTTACCACAAAACCCAAAATGACTTTATTATCTGGATATTCTGTGTCTGTGCCTGGTGCTGTAGCATTTCCATACACGCGGGAACAACAGGAGGTCAATCTAATGACATTTTGATATATTGTGTATAATTCAGCTTAATTGGTTGCTCAATATGTTGCATCCATGATTTCAACTTTCTGTACCTATTTGCCTGATAAATTTAGGTTACTTCAGTGAGTTCAGCTGTCTGTCATCTGACCTTGACCCCCTGACCCCTTGACCTTCTACCTTTATCCAACAAAAAAATCGAAATAAAAACCACATATAACAGCAAATATTTTATTTGAAGCATTCTACGCTTTATATGTGTCAGTATCATACAGTGTAAACATATTCACGGAATACAGTATTTATAACTATGTACAGCAAAAGTGAAAAGGAACAATGTAGAATAAATACCTAAGAAATTATTAATCTGTATATTACAAGAATAACGTTAGATTTAGCTAATCGAGGTTTTTTGGCTCATTTGGCATAATTGCCAAAGAGCCTACAGCATCATGAATCGTCCATCGTTGTCGTCGTCGTCATTGTTGTCATCATTGTCATTGTTGTCATCTGTGCACAGCTGTCCTTAGCACACAACTGATCATAGAGACTTCATATCTTACACACATATGTCCTATCTCAAAGCCTAGCAAAAAATATGTTGCTGTGACCATTATTCTCAAATTGGCAGCCATATTTGTTTTTTTCTTTGAACCTGTCTCCTGGAGATGCAGTTGATGATACAAACTTCATATTTGGCAGTGTTATGCATCTATTCACCCTCTTTATTTCCTG
>JBCAUI010003095.1:0-10332 GCA_038406195.1 Haplosyllis anthogorgicola
TACACTAAAATCACCTTTGGGGGGCATCCTGAGGCTTCCAAGGTCCCAGGGGTGTCTAATTGAGCCAGGGGAGCGCAACACTCCCCTAGGTACTGAAAGGGTTAAGGAAAAGTAGAATTTGCTCGTGTAAGTGAGACTCAACGAAAAAGAAAAATAAGCTGGACTAGACGTGAATTACATAACACATAGGTGACAGTTTGTACGAAAGAAACACTTTTTATCAACTTTGAACGTAATGATTTACATAAAAGATGGTCGACAGACTACTCAGGCAATGAATAGAATTCGTTGTGGTGGATCACTCAGCGAAACTAAAAAGCGCACTTTAAAAATGTTTTAAATGATAAAGTTAAAATTGATACCCTGCAGCAATTCCCAGCTAAGTTATCAATTGACATTTGCAGCTTTTAGCGCCCCAGTGAGAAATAAAATGAAAATCACCTATTATTTGCAAAATAAAGAGAGACTTGAACAGGCATTTCATCCTGTGCAAGATTCACTAGTTAGCATGTATGGCCAAATGGGCACCAATTTTAAAGCTTTATGTTGTGAGGCTCTAACTTTACTGAGACACTGTCCAGTGTTTCTACCCATGCATAACTCTAAACGAGAGCTGCTTACTCTCGATTCAAGGCCAATGCAAGTAAATCTGTTATGTCTTGTTTAGCTTGTGCCACCGCTACACTTTGACAAGAAGCAGCGATGTATCAATGGTTGTATTATCTCGTATTTTTACAAGGAGGGTCTTAATGGATCGAAGTACCAGTGGTTATTACCACCCGCGTATGCGGGAAGGTAATGTTTTCAGTCGTATCTGTCTGTGTGTGTGTGTTAGTCTGTCTGTCTGTACGGGCTATATCTTTTTAACCACTTGACCTAGAAACTTCATTTTTAGTGTAGGGGTATATCTTTAGAATATCTAGGTCAAGTTTTAGTACCAAGGTCATTGGGTCAAGTTCAAGCTCACAGCTATAAAAAAATGTGCTATTTTTGACTGATGTTTACCAATATCATGTGTTTCAATGTTACTTGGAAGTAACTGAGTTCAAGGTCAAAATAAAGGTCAAGGTCATTTGAAGGTTAAGTATCTATATTTTTTGTAATGTTTTTCATGTTTTAATGTCTTAAGTGTTTTAATGACTATTGGCGAAGTGGGTGGTTTGGCCTTCGATTGAAAGGCATTCTTGTATTGTAGTGGTTTTATCTTGTAGGTTTATAAGGAGGGTCTTTACCAGTGGTTATATTGTAATGGGTTTATCTCGTAGGTTTATAAGGAGGGTCTTTACCGGTGGTTATATTGTAATGGGTTTATCTTGTAGGTCTACAAGGAGGGCTGTTACCAGTGGTTATATTGTAATGGTTTTAACTTGTAGGTCTACAAGGAAGGTCTTTATGGACCGAAGTACCAGTGGTTGTATTGGAGTGGTCGTCACGGTTTGTTTAATCAGCTTGAACAGCCTAAGATTAACCCAGATGGTTGTACCATAGAAAATGTGAGTACGAACTCCCGAAATTCCTATCAATTTGGAAACAGAACAAAAGAGAAAACAAATGAATTTTATGCTGTGCATGGCCCATGTCGTTTGTTATCAGAGAATCCTTGTCAGCCTATCAACCATAAGGTATTCATGCAAATGTTACTTTTCTTGGTCAAGACGAAAAACACGAACTAAATTCTAATTTTGAGCCCTTTTTAAAAACAATCCTAAAAGTATCAGGAACGAGGGAAGATAAAGTAGTTTTAAATCTTGTAATTTTGGACCTAGGTTCATTTTCGGGGCTACTGGTAACCTTTGTGTTGAACATGGGTTGATTCTGCTGATGGCGGCTCAAAACCAAGTTGAATCTTTTGTTTGAGCGCGCAACCTTACTCAGAGCAATTTTTAAAGGAATATTTTAATGGCATCTTCAGAAGGACTGGCAGTTTCTAAATATCAACTTAAATATAACCTTTGGCAGTTGATATTTTTAGTAAGCAAAAAAAAAATCTGTTACAATTATAAATGTCAGTGTCAAATTTAAGTGAAGGTAATTTAAAGTCGCACTGATGAATGTTTCATGAATATTGAAAATGAAGTATATATTTTCTCTTTGTTATGCAGATCATAGAGGCTTTGGAAGGGGTGATATACTTCAACCCGATAACCTATCAGAACAAGGAGCCTAAGAACACTACGGGCATCAGCGGATATGTAAGTTTAGCTTTATTGAGCCTCATCCCCGATAGAGGGAATTAAGGCTCTCTGTTTTCACGTGAGATAAGATTTGTGTTAATGGCAGCCTTTACAGAAAAGTTATGTAAGTGTATTTTTAGTGTTAAGCTAAAAAAATCTTGGTAAATATGGCACTCATGAGGCTCTGTGCACCGACAGGTCATCCCTCGTTCTTTTATGCTCTTTAACTTAGAATGTCTTCGTACTACGTCTGGAAATGGTAGCCACGTGCACCTTTAGAACGCAGGGTTCAACACGTGCTTTTGTTTATCGGGGATTTCTGCCTGTGACAGCAGGTTACTCCTCTAGTAACACATAAATGAAACCAACGGGAAAGAAGCTGTTGGGCGGAGAACCCGACAAATCCCTGTGTGTAACAGATACCTGGTCTAGGACTTACGAATAAAGGGGTTACCCTTTTTTCCACAAAATCCCTTTGTAAATGATAAAAATTTGGGCCCTTGAAAAGAGCGTGTGCCTTGGTGTCTGACTGTATGGACAAGAAACGGTGTGCCAAAATATACTTTAAAGCAAACAAGCGAATATGTGTATTTTATGTGTTCTAGTTTGTGTACATATTATGTTGTGATAAAGATAGAACACAGATAAAAGAAACCAAATTTGCTGATCTAATTCTATGAACTAATTTTGGGATAATTGGGCTTATTAAATATATTAGCCTGATTTTACACCTGTTTGGAAACCGAACAAAAGATTATTTTATCTGATTATGGTAACACTTTTGTAATGTAAAAATCGGTTTACAATGACGAGAAAATTCTGGACTGTCAGGTCGACATCCTGATCCGTGATAGATCCATAAGACGTAGATGAAAGTGAAAATTTTGTTTAATTTAAATTTAACCTTGACCTTGACCTAGAAGTGGCATTGGCCTTGGTATCAAACAAAGATAAGTCGAAAATAACTGAAAAGTAAAAATACGTTCCGTAGAAAATTACATGGTCCTGAAGTTACCTGACAATTTTCAGTCTTAGACCAGCTAGCGGACATCTTTCAACGAAAGAAGGTCCAGTCCCGTCCACCATGTATTCATGGGTGACCAGTCTGTTCAGCAGACTGTAAACAGGAAGTTGCATGTGCTTTTTACCCCAACACCAGTCCAGTTAATTATTATAATTAGGTCATATGGGACTAATTATCATGATTAAAATTGATTAAACATGGCTAGTTGCCAGACTAAATTTGGTAGAATTTGGCTTGTCTCCATATTTTCTCGTTTGCAGTTTCGTCCGTGCAGACAATGTTTCTATAAATTTTACACTCTAATATTTTCGTAAAGGCAAATTAGTCGCTTTCTAATGTTACTTTGGTAATATAATTGTCTGGAGTTGAGCTAGAAATCGTAACTGAATGCCACGCCTTTATCACACTTTCGTAAAAATAGAATAAAAACACGCAGCTTTCAAATGAATAATAAAACGGCACTAATTTGAGTAAAAGGTCAATGTGAACTGTTGAGAATGCCAATGAATAATGAATCACAATGAAATCGATTTGTTCACGCCCATACAGATAATTATTATTAACACCTGAAGCTGCTCGAATTGTAGTAGCATTAAAACCGAGGTTAAGCAACACATTTTCCAGTCCAAATACGTGAATTTTCTTCCGTTTTAAAGAAGCTGGTAAATCAAGAAATTTTGTCAGAGGAAATACGAGAAGCAAAAATGCTGAATTATTGGGTGATATTGTGTTCGCTATTTGCCCTGGGTGGTGGATTAATCCTGTTATTTACCGACTATTGGTCATGATACGGTTTTTATCCTATGCCTTTTTTCCTTTTTTATTTAATAAATATGTTTTTTACACTAAATTTTCGGAACATCAACATTTTTCACCAGACTTCTTTTGGCTCCTGTGATTCTCAATATATTTTCTCAATGTATTTTTATGACATTTCATATACTAATAGACGGGAAAATTATCTTTCATTTAGCGTATAAAACATGTAATTTGGTAAAAAATAGAAGCTGTTAGAGCCGCCGAAAAAAGTATGAACGTTGTGAGAATTGTGAGCATTGCGACATTGCTTAGTAACCACTGTTGTCAGTAGGTAAATACTACTTTTGGAAGCCTTCAGAGATAAATACCAGCTAGTATTCACCTCCTCTTGACCAATCAGGTTGTCAGATTCCACGTAGGTATAGGATAAAGCAATTTATCGTAGCATATCTTACATATCGCAAAACGTTAAAACGCGGTGCTTGCCCCCACTAATTGCGCAATGCAAAACGACAAAGGTCGCAGGGCTCAGCG
Source organism: Haplosyllis anthogorgicola (assembly GCA_038406195.1). NCBI lineage: Eukaryota > Metazoa > Annelida > Polychaeta > Phyllodocida > Syllidae > Haplosyllis > Haplosyllis anthogorgicola. The sequence goes on from JBCAUI010003095.1 coordinate 4,492, forward strand.
TGAAGCCAAGCTCATGGTTTTTGAAAATGCATTTACTACTTAGTCTAATCAGATTATTTAATAAAACCTTTCACACATAAAAGTATCTGTAACTTAATTCTAAATTAAACTATGAATTTGTAATACTTATGACTTCATAAAAAGGCATATTAACATTGATGTGCTTCATTTCAAAATTTTGTTGCCTGTGTGAAATTTGCTATCTTTTTATGAATACTTGTTTTCCTCACTCTTTAATTCAAACGTTTTAAGATTAATGTTGACTTTTAAAACATTGCAGAAAAAATTGAAAAGCTGTATTTTTAATAATTAGTCTTATTCGACTAAATCATTAAAGCCAGAAATTAGATAAATTAGCTGAGATAAGCGGTTGCGAACAGGCAACGCAATCTGGATTCAATATTTCCTAGCACTTTTTGCCTGTAATGCGTGCAATTGCTTTATCCATAAAAAAACGAACTGCGCTTCAATACGAAATGCTATTAATTAACAAACTTCAGTTTTTGCATCGCTTAGGCAGGATGTAGGATGCCAATCTTGTAATGACGGAACAGCCTCAGGCAAATTCAAAATGCCAACCGGTAAATGGTAAAACATGCCATCTTCTTTACATTGCTGTAAATACAAACTTGTATAAATATCCCTAACACCTCTCCCCATTTCTATAAAATTGAGACGTAAGCTACAATAAACCATTTTGTATGTCTTCTCGTCCTTATTTTCAGCAAGTGTCACTTTAATTTTCCATACAATAAATTGGTCCAAAACTTTAACATTGTGTTAATGAGATTTCTAGTGGCATCATGAATTTTCATGAGGCTCTTGTGTCATTATGAGGTTGACATCCTGCACCCTGTTAAAAAGCTTCATTATTTCACCGCCCATTGTCTTGAGATAGCACACACTGCATGCAAACAAATGCACATAATAAAAAACAAGAATGTTACTGATGGAACTGATATTTGTAAATTAAATTCTATTCCACAGTTTGAGCCACAAACAAGTCAGGGGGAAAGAAAAATAGCACAACCGAAAATAGTTCACCAATTAGCAAAATTAAAAAAGTCATCTTATTGTCAAAATTATTACAAGGTGTAAATACCACTAAATTTTACTGTGGGTTTTGCATTTTTAGTCTTTCTTTCAAGGTAAAATTCTGTAAAAATCATATCTCTACCTAGTTGCTACTATTTTCTGTTTACGCAGGAAAGGGGTAAAATCTGAATTAATTCAGCAGATTAATTTGCATAAATTAGATTGAATCTTAATTGCTGTTGAAATATATGCACATATTTTGTAACATAAAAGGAAAAGCATTTACTTTTGACGGAACCCGTTCACATCATCTGTTTATTTTTACCCATCTATCGGCAATGGATTTATTTTAAACATTATATGCAAGAATATCCCGTTGATCGCATGTACAAGGGTAAAAAAGGGAGCTCTTGAAAGGTATCATGTTTTGACTATGATAGGCTTTACTTGTACTGATCATCATTTTTAAAAACATCATGTGCGAATCACCATTACCGACAGAGTCATGACAACCTTATTCAGCATAGTTACAAAACATCAAAAAAATGTCTAGACACAACAATTTAGAAAATTACAAATGGCATAAAAACTTGTGTGGAATTCTACAGGACATGGTGATGGAGACAGAAGGTGTAATTACTTTTGTTATGGATTTTGTTCTGTTGAAAACAAAGCGTCTGAAAACTTTTGTAGGACAATGTCCTGAAAGAAAATAAATTTTTGAAAACTTCTACCATTTTATACTTCTTTATTCGGGGACATTTTGGGTAAAATGTTAAAAAAGACGATGAAAATCTCGCTGCTTTCTCAACTTGACAAGGCATGTTTGCCAAAGCTTCCGTGTGAAGACAGTTTGTACCAACCTAGTTATTTCATGTCACAAAGCCACACATATCACCCAGTCTACATTTTTATCACAAAAGATTTCAGTGTAGGATCAATGAGTTCATACCTTTCAAAAACAGTAAAGGTAATTTTGATCTTGTCGTTACAAAACACCCAATGGATTTGTCACTCTACGGGGTTTTCGCACTAGAAGATGCCGCCCTCTATACATGATGCTCCATAGGGCATCAATGGGGATTTGCGACAGATCTTCGGACCGCCCTCCTTCAAAAACAAATACACTTGGTGTTCTCTATTGTCTTTCATGTCAATCTCTGTTGTATTGGTGCTTATTTTAGTACGTAGAGATGGAATGAACAAAAACAGAGGCATGGACCACTGTAATACTAGCGTAAGTTGTAAAATTTTATGGCAAAAAATAATTTTCGGCTATCGTGTCCCTAATCAAGAGATAAATTTCACACTTCAGACATATGATGAGCTGGACGCCATGTACAATCGCTACCTGAACGAGTCGGGACTACAGAAGTCCAATCTCTTCACTAACGCCGTGGACGCCGTCTGGACCGTGGCGCTGGCGCTCAACAACTCGATAGAACCAATAAGAACCAGGCTCAACAAATCCTTGGAGGATTTCACGTATGAAGATTCAGCGATGGCGCAAATCATTTACGACGAGTTGAAGAAACTCGAGTTTTATGGAGCCACGGTAGGAATATTGGCTTAAAGCTGGGGTTCCACCATAAGGACAAAAAAGGTCTAGATATAACCCCTTCCCTAGTAGCAAATAAATGGCATGTTTGACATCACATTGTTCTTTATTGCAAAGGGTGTGAATGCCAATTGTATAAAATGCCACTTTTCAACTCTGTGGAGGCTACAAAAAGAATAGTCTTTGTAAGTCTAAGTAATTCCTTTTATTGTCTTCCTAGAATGAAAACCTCTGTACACACATTCAATATACAAATGTCCTGTGCTGTACCTATGACTTTTGGCCCAAGACTGAAGAATGAAATACCTATTCTTCCTTTATATAGGGGCCCATAATCTTGGAACTACAAGATTTAAGTTTTAGTTCAACAGAAAAATTGGTTAATGGGAGACGTTACAATTTGGGAATTAATTTAAACGTATACAAATAGTTTATTTACATCACTTACGACTTTTCTAACACTTCAGGGTCACGTGGCGTTTGATCATAAAGGAGATAGGAACAGTGAAGTTGTGGTGTCTCAAATCAGAAGTACGTAATTCTGTCTGTCCGCTTGTCTGTCTGTCTGTCTGTCCGCTTCTCTCTATCTCTCTCATTGTACGGTAATATTAATATAATAGTAATAGTAATATCTCTCACCAGATGGTGTTTGGGTAAGAGCAGGGCGTATTAATGATATTTATGTGTCTTCCACCAGATGGTGTTGGGGTGCGGGTGGGGCTGTACTACCCTCGCACCGATTCCCTGGTGTGGGACGACCTTGGGGAATCCTCCTCGTCCAGCGAACAGGTCTACGCCGACACGCCGCTTATTTTCGCAGGTAATCTTTCCTGTTACATTTTGTGAACTAAAGTCTAGAGTTCACTGGTACCCCGTTTTTCGGACTTAATGTGGTTCTTCCCAGTGGTTTATAAAAGTGATCAGGCCGACAAAAGTTATTTCTACTCCCAATGACATTAGGAATGAGGTAAAGTTTTAATTGAGGGAATGGGAGCAGAAAGGCGCATATCAGTTTTGAAAGAATAGAAATTCAAAAGGTACAGCGTGGAATACTTTGTTCTCTTCCCTTATCTGCACCTTTCCAAAGTGGTAGGAATGCACTAAATCATACTGATTCCTTGACCGTTCTCCACCTTCGCAGACTGAGGGTGATATTGGAGCAATAGCAAATGCACAGCGTGGAATTAATTTGTGTTTTCCTTTTGTCTGTACGTTTCCATATTGATAGGAATGTCAGGAACTGTGTACATGATGATACATTGTTAACTTAAGCTTACAAAAATTGGGTGGCTTTAAACCAAAGTGACCCCCTAAAGTTCAGCTTACTATTACAGAACAGGTGAAGAAAACAACAGATCATTCTCATCGATACAGAGAGCCAAAATGCCCTCTATCATAAGTTTTAACGTCGTACCTCAAGGGAGCTCCCTTAAACACCCCATGTACATAATTGGTGAGACTATGCTACTTTTGTGTAATGCAGTTTATTTTTGAAAACTTTTAAAAGCTATCTAAGAAGAGTGTGCAAAGATTCTAGATAGATGAAAAAGGAATTCTTTCTTTTTGTAATCCCTGGATTTATTTCGAAAATAATAGTATGAAAAGCAAACTAATGGAATGTGACACAACTTTTTGTAACGTCAGACACAACGCAAGCCTATTTGCAATAAAATCGCATTAGTCATCAGCGTAAGCAAAATCATGACTGGCTTATTCAGCTAAAATAAAGTGAAAACTTAGATCTAATTAGTCTGACAATTATAAATTGACATGAGAAAACAAAAATGACACGTTTGGAAATATGAAAAGTAGAAAATTTAATTTAACTTCTGAAATTCTATCAGTTCATAACATTTGTGAACTAAAGAATTTCGCAACTGATACGAAAATACGGCAGTGAAATTGTAACACTGAAAATCTACTGCCTTCGAAAACAACTGTCTCTATTTTATCTTTTATATAATCAGCACAGTGTGAACATCTTAGTTTACAAAGTTGACTGCATTTAGTTGAAAAAAACTTTATCTATTAAGTGTGTAGCAGATCTCATTTTTTTTCTGATTTCCCCCCGACGATAAGCGATAAGCAACAATGATTGGACATTTCCTTTTTCCCTCACACAAAATTTTCATTATGTGAGAGTATTGGTTTTTATATTTTACTATTTGTATGGTAGTATACATTTTTGAAGATGTATGCAGATATCAAAATATATCAGTGCAAAAATCCACAGTACTAAAAATAGTTATCTACCAGCGTGCTTCAAATCCTTATCTGCAACTTATTGTCAGGCAGAAAACAATGTGATCTGCTACACAACTAATAGGCGAACATACAAGAACGATCGTGCTACAAAAATAATATAAAAACCAATTCGTGACTTATTAATTTATTAGTTACATGATTCAACGGTAAAAGCATCAGTTTGGGATACAACTAGATCACAATTTCAAAGTGTAAAAGTTTTAACCTTGACACTAATATTATCATGACAAATTACCAATCAACTGGCCGGGTTCGAGCACCTGCCGTTTGCACGCTTGTACACTGTACATCCTTATTGATATTAAAAAAAAGCAATAAAATCTGCGAAATATAGGTAGGCAGCTGAAACGCTAAAAAGAATAGGGCAGGAGACATGTGCCTTAAATGCATGAATATTTACATAATATTTCAAATCGATGTTCATGTTTTAACTGTAAGTGTATCATTGCGATATCTTCAAATAGGAATACAGATTCAAATCATTACAGACAGACACGACTAAAAACATTACCTTACCTCATACGAGGGCGGTATGGAGAAAATAGGTAATTCAAGATAGGGTTACCGATGTTCATTTCTAGTGTTAATGCATCAAATTAGCCGAATAGATATATCATAACTTGTAAATGTTATTTGCAAAAGTTTCTTTCAAAGAGACATACAATTTTGCGATGACTAATGGACAGTAAACTTTATGAAATGTCAGTTGATAGAAAAAGTAGAGAAAAAGTACAGACAGTTAAAAATCAGCACTCGAAAGTCATGCGTATTTTTTGTTATTCAATCTTACGTAATATCCTAATGAGATAAAAAAAAATCGCGTTACAAAGTCAAATTAATTTGATACCATGAGTCAAAGAGTAAGACATTATTACATTTGTGAACAATGATGAGGAGTATTTGGTATCTGTCAACGGACAGACTTGATTAGAGCATCCGCTAGAGTGCGTAGACTGCAGGCAGAGTTCCACCAGAGGCAGCAC
>JBCAUI010003106.1:0-10331 GCA_038406195.1 Haplosyllis anthogorgicola
CACCTATTTTCACCCAAAAATCAGGAAAAACTGCAGGAAAATGAAGAAAATTTTGGCTGTGGGGGGGGGGGGCACACACCTCCTGTGCCCCTGCTAGATCTGTCAATGTAATGCCAATGCAAAGTATGTGAAAACTAACTTTTCACGACTGTCTATGCAAATTTCAACTATTTACCGGCGCGCATCTAAGACCGGCGCGCATTTGAGACTGCTACAACGTGATACATTTTCACATTGTCCAAACACCTATTTTGGTAAAAGAACTCAATTTATATCTGCACAGTAAAAAAAGGTACACAACTATACAATGCACTCTGCTATCTGCGAATGAAATAGGCTTCCAGCCCGAAGCTAAGTACTACCTATAAACAATCTAACAAGGTAAACATGTCCAACTGCTCGTTCAAATGGCTAATTTTATTATTTTGTGCTTAAATGTGTACATTTCCCTAATTGTTATTGTAATAGCACTTATTTTTACGACGTTTTATATTACTCACATTAAAAAAGAAAAAAAAATCACGAATCCTTTGAGGACGAACAAATTAAGAGTTACAATGCTTAATTTTATTGAATGTAATCACTGAAATCTATACAAACAGCAGAAAAAGTACAAATTAAAAACAAGAATAAGGATGTTGTGTGATGATATCTTCTTTTAATCTAAAATCAGCAAAGTATTTCAGTGCAGGCTTTTACATTGTAACAATTTGTTGGCACATAAGATTTGTGTTGTACATAAATAAATATTTCAATTTCACTTAAGGGTTCTTAATTCTTCCACGTAAAATAAAATGTAGAATGTACACAAATAAATTTTGGGAAAAAATTATCTTAGAGATTGAAAAATTTTGTTTGCTTTAAATTGAATCGTTTAAAAAATCTCAATTGCCGAGATACTTCTCTAGAGAAGACAAGGAGAGTTACTCGGGGTGCAGCGATAGATTAAATGTCACAAGGCTTATGATAAAGATCCGTATATTATCTACACAGATAAATATCTAACATTACTTCCAGCTGAGTAACTACTGTTCTATCGTCAGAGATGATCTCTCAGTGCATTTTGCGTCCAAGGAAATTTCTGGGTAATCTTGTATGTTCGGATCAGTTTTTTTCCACTGAATTGCATCAAAAGCGAATTGGTGTATTAATTAAATTAAATCAATTTTCTACGTCAGTATATTAGAACGAAAAGAAAGTAAGTTACATAGCACATTGGCAACGATTCGTCTTTCGCAAAAAGCAGTGAAGCAGGCCTTTTCATCACAACACGTCTATTCATCCGTTCACAAGTACAAACAAGAATGCCTGTCACTCCAAGGACCATCCACTTCACGAATAGTCATTGAAATTAGAAATTATGTACCATAGAAATTTCAAAAAAGTAAAATTGTCCTTCAAGTGAATTGACCTTCAAAACAACCTAAACCTAGATTTTGACATAGATCTAATTTTTTAGTCATAAAGTCAAATTTAATGAAATTAACGTATATATAAAATAAAAAAGTTTTTGGCTGGAACCCTGAACTTGACCTCATGGCCTGTAAACTCAATCTTGACTTAGTCCAAAAGTTTTACTTGTAAAGTGTCCATGTCAAACGGACAAACAGACAGGAGCGAAAACTTGAAATTCTTCGCCCAACATTAGAATATTTCTCTTGGTAATAATTTACGTTGTTCGACATGCGTGGGGTCTCCTAGAAATATTTCTGGGATGATAAAAGTACCAGGAAGTAGACTCCATATCGTTCTGAAGGGATGGAACCAACAGATATATTTATCAGCATATAAATATTTAGCATTATTTTAGTTTCTGTTTGTACAGGTACTTAGTTGTGTAGGATGTTCCTGAATGTAAAAATGATAATTTTTAGCAATTAATTATTTAAGTTCAATTTAATTCGTCTTCCTGTACCGTTATATTGTTATACCTGTTAACCACTACTTTCTCATCCACACTCTGACCTCCCACATAACGCCAGTACCAATTTTGCACCTTCAGGTGTGTGTTTTAACTGACCACTATGAAAGGACAGGCACAATGACTTTGATCACAAAAAAACATCTTTCAACCCTGAACGGTTTTGTCAATTTCTTCAAATTTGTTTTCATCGGTTTAGTCATTTGAAAAATCACTATACAGTAAAGACTGTTTGAAAAGAAAGCCTGTGAAGAGAAAGTCTGTCTCTAGCGAAAAGAACTCTCGGCAATATGTTGTATTAAAATTCTATGTATCTGGTCTGTCTCAAGAGAAAGATTCCGTCAAACCAAAGAATTTCCTTGAAATTTTGACCTTTCTCTTCACACAGACTTTACTGTATAACAAAAATCTAATGTAATCTAATCAAATAATGTTAAAACCTTGAAATAAAAACCTAAAGCGTAAAATTGGCGTTTGCATCGAAGACGCGTTTATTTTGAAAGATAGAAGAAAATGCCAATTAATGATTGTCGGAAGTGTACATCATACCTCAAAATATTTGAACAATTCTAAATATTTCTCTAAACTACGACGATATATTACAAAAACAAGGATTACATACTTGTACCATGTATTTTATACAGCAGTGATATCTGTGACTAACCAGAAATACACAAATCAGCAGGTAAAATTCGCTTTGCAGCGCTTTCTGAGCAACACCTCAGTAAACAAGAAAAGGTCGAATGGAAAGTAGAAATTCTTTTGTTGTGATAAATAATTTGTTTATTATTTTTGCTTTGTGGGAGAAAGGCGCCTTTCAAAATTCGTTTTACCCTTATTGTCAGGACAAGTTAACCATAGGTTAAAAATCTTTATTTTTATTCCCTTTTGCATTTCGACTGTCCAATTACTTGTGTAATTAACTGAAATGATCTTAGGCCTTATTTCTTTCAATATTTGTGTAGGAAGTTAATAACTTTATTTTAATGAATAACTTTTTTTTCTCCTTCCTATTTCTTAAGAAATTTCCCAATATTTATGTGAAAGTATCATAGGACTTATTCTCTCAATATTTGTATTGGAAGTTTATTTTAATGAATAACTTTTATCCCCATCTTTATTTCCGAAGAAATTTTCCAATGTGTTTGTTATTTTGGCTATTTTTTACTATTTTCTATTGTGGTGCGTCAATAGATTGATCTGCTTAGTTTGCTGATCCCATCAGATCGTAACTTACACCTTCAGATCTGACTGTACCCTGCATGGATAGAAGGGGGGGGGGGGGGATTAGCTAAAGCTGAAGCTATTTGCATGTGGCATAGTTAGTGCTCATGCCGTACCAGTCTTGTGTTCTCCCCACAATACTTTAGTTTTTTATCCTCCAGGTATTCAGACCTGACGGGGTTACTCACCTATCTATCTTTCTATGCACTCGTTACATCAAATACAAAGCCGTACTAAAAAGATCGAATCTCCAATAAATTTGCAATGGTCAACTATGTCTAAATGTCAAGGTCATACTTGAGAAATATGCTAATGTAATATCTATGAGCAAACATAGCTTCTTGCGTAGTTTTTTTGTGTAATAGAAGAAAACACATCTAGAATTTCAGAAAACAAGGAGGTAAACGATTTCCGTTATTTCACCGTTTCAGCAGGTAGGTGTTTTGTTATTTACGAAAATACCTTCCGTAATAATCTAAGACTAGTCACATGAAATACAGTGAGTGCAATTCCCTGCAAAAAAGAGACACACACAAAAATATTTTTGTACCGTAAGTTTGTGTCGGCACTCCACGTGAATGAGGCATCAGCCTCCCCAATATAAGCGAGCATCCGCGGCTAGACTGGCATTTACAGAGGAAAGGGTGCTTAGAGAGCACGCATACCACACACTCAACATTGGCTGCAGATCAACAAAGCAATCAGAGACCAATTGTTTTAGCTTTTTCTGATTTATCTATCATTTTCACCTTGGACTTACAGCAATCTGTACCTTGCTCAAGTTATTTTTCACTCACTTGGATTTAGTAACAATTTTAAGTAGCTTCTTTCTTAAGGACTACGATAAAGAACTGTTGGATCACCTTCAACCTTAAAGAAAAAAGCATCTGTTTCAATACGGAAGCATCTGCAGTAAGGAAAAGCCAGAAATAACAGAAGAACAGCATTCATCACTTGGTATGTACAGTAACATTCAATATCCACCATGTAAAAACCTGGCACACATACTTATTGCTCTTATTTTACATGTATGTATGTAATTATGAAGGGTATAGTAATGAAGAAGAATGACTTTGATTCTTCTGCTTGGGTATATAATTACATACTGTAGTGTCTGTTTACCGCTTCAAATTTTGGAAATATATATTTCAATGCGACTGTATCGTGCTAACTTTATGAAAGTGAAACATCTGTTCACAAAATTCGCAAATTTCATCTTTAGATAGCAGACATAACATTCAACCAAAACATGGTTTTTGACGCCGGCATGTTTCTTTTAACTTTGTGTTTCTGCATAAAAATCACGAAAACACATTAGTATCTGCCTTAATTCCTAAACCACCTTATTTTACCGTTGACTACATAGCAATTCATTGAAAGATCTCGCAAGCAATGATTTTTGTCTGAAAGTCCAGGTAGTTATTCTCAGGAGCATTACTTTTTGCGATTCAGATCGCATTGTTTTTTTTACGTTTCACTTTAATTTGTCGTGGTACAAACGTATAATGCAACAAATTCCACCGCTCTAAAACGCATTCCACGATGAAACATTTCATTCAGTTCTGTTTCTTTATTTCAGATTTAGATATCAGTATTACAACACAAAGCAACCATGTCTGTAGTGAAGAAGACAGTGAGTAGCTCCACCGCAGTGCAGCAATCCTCCTCGTCTCAGACTTACACCATGAAGACCACCAGCACATCCACCAGTGTCAAGAGCGCTACCAGCTCACACAAGGTTCGTCTGTTCCGTATTAAACCAAGACAATAAAAATACATGTCATTCTGCGAAGCTCGAACGCGGATAACTTGAACTTTGTGTTAGCTCGAACCTTTAAATTGTCCCATCAATTGATTTTCTATTGTGAAATCAATGTTTAACTCGAACGTCTGCTTAGCTCGAACCTTTTGGGGTCTCCCTTTGAAGGTTCGAGCTAAGCGGGATAACCTGTATTTGGGAACGTTATGATCAGACAATTTTCATTAGCTGTCTATTCAGGGCTCATAGTAGATTACCATTCTGTTTAATTGCTAGCGTTTTAACGTCTGGAATATAATTAGCTAGCTCACTGAATCAAAGACAAGCATTACCCATTGGTAAAGAACCCATCTGCTTTGAAAAAGAAGCACTCTCCTTTGAAACTAGAACGTTGTCTCAAACGCCAATTGATCGTGTAAGAAAATAGTCAATTGTTACTTCTTGTATCTGGTGGCTAGATTTGGTGATGTGATTAAAAAACGGAAATATATTAGACTACCTCATTCACTGTGACAAAAGGGAAGGCCATTTTCGATTGAATGATGTTAACTAGACTAGAAAGGCAGATTCGTGTCTTTCATTCAAAATGTCGAAAGAACTCGTGGAGATCTAATACACTTGCACACACTAGCAGCTCAGAGGTGGTGCATTGAGGAATGCATTTGTACCACTGCATGAACGTGGCTTCAATACAGAAATGATCACCTATGACCTTTTCAGCAAGATAACAACCAAGGTAGCAAGATAATTACGATCATCCTGGACAGGCAAAAATAACTTAGAAGAAGAACACATTAACACTCTAGTCCATTGAAATTCAAGGGGGTATTTTCCTAGAATAGCCTGTAGCACCTGAAATACGTCTGGGAATGTTAAACTAAGCTATGATTTATGAGCACGGGTTTTCCATTAGTACACCTTACTAATATTATGTGAAAAAGATTTGTGTATGCACCTCTGTTTACCGTAATGAACACATGCAAGATTTTGTCTTTGTGTTTGGTTTGCACTGTTCATCTAGTGCACAAGTTAAATGTGAATGTGAAATATACAGAGGTGAACCTTCGTTTTACCCCCTCAGGTGTTAACAGCAATGAGCACTGAGGTGGATTTACTTGGTCAGGTTCCAGCAGTTCAATAATGAAATAAACGATGAGTATTTCATACATTCTTTCTCTCTGATGCTATCCGCTTATTCTGGGACCGGCGCCCAACCATTTGGAGCCTTTGGTACCCCTATACTTTTGATTTTGGTCTTGCTCAGTTTTTGTCCTTGGGTGGTTACCAACCACTGGACAGACACTTAGCCAAAGACTAACCAAGACCGCAGTGATTGCTCGGAAACTGGTTAAGCCAGGCCACCGCACCGTGGCCTAACACGTTATTTCATACGAATATGCGCAATCAATTTATTTCTGCATCCAAACTAAAAAGAACAAAGCAAGTTTTGACCTTGACATTATGTAACATAGAAGATTTGTGAGCTAACTATCTTACATATTTGACTCACATACAGCTCGCTTTTTGTTTTGCCATTTCTGAGATGTACCCGAAATGGTATACTACAATAAATGACGCAATATCAATCTGTAGCTCATTCGCTGCATTTTGCAATTCATATCATACTTACACAGATTCGGGATATCATTTGTTGAAAGACAACTAGTATCATTAAAAACAACGTTTATGTTCATTTATGGTTGATAACTACTAATTTTTAATTAAATCAAATAGAGTGATTAACACAACTGCGGTGAGCACTGAGCACATGCAGAAAACATTGAGACTGAGCATGATAAGCAATAAATCTTAGCGGTTCGTTGGGCTACAACTAGGGGTCTCAGCGGGTACCGGAGCATTCGCGGATAGTAAAATCTAGCGGGTACCCGATACATTGAATATCTACCCGTTATCTGTGACCTATTTTTCAGGTCCAATATCACTCTCAATGTATCATAGACAGACATACTTCAACTGATGATAATTTACTCTTGTGATAAATTAATCACAAAAGACAAAGAAATTCTTACTACTTAGATTTAAAATAATAATAGCATAACATTTAATATGTGAAACTTTTGACATTAATGTAAGGCAAGATTACAGAAGACTTTTTCCACATATAATAATCAGCCTTTTTTGACTTTGAGCAGTAATACTAAAACGTGGTGGGTACCCGTGCCCTCGGTCGAATAGTGGCTGTCGAAGCTCCGGGGTAGCAAAAATGTACCCGTGCGACCCCTAGCTACAACTGAAGAAAATCGTGTCATATATTATGACTTCTAGCATTTACTCTGTAAATTTGAAGCACTTTGTCATTTTTTAAAAGTGAATAATGAAAAGATTGCTAAAAGCCCAGTAGTATTCATATTATAAACTTCAAGTGGTTACTTGGCAAACATTTTGATCGACAACGAAAAGGACCACAAAATTGTACAAATATATTCTCGACATAGTAATCATCTAAGCTACTTAAAGTATGTAAGCCCTCAGTGTACATTTCAGGTATAGAATAGCATACCTGTGCGTATTTTATGAAAAGTAGAGGTGCCACCGGAAAAGTAAATTTATAACCGGTTACCGTTAATTTCTTTCAAATAGGTTATCTGTTTTATCCGATTTTAAAAATCTTATTTAAACTTTAAACTTTATATCTACACTTAGTAAATATATACCTTAGTGCGGTATGAATACACTGGTGTAAAATTGACATTTGCTGTCTATCAAATGAAATTCCATCCTACTTTCCACTCTTGTGTGTAAAGAAGTAGGAAATGTTGTCATTCTGTAGACTCCACATTTAGCAATGACTTTTATTCACAATGGCAAAATCGGTTCAGGAAGATCAAAACCGGTCCCCGAAAGTAAACCTATTTCGGTACGGATACCGGTTACCGAATGACTTCTCTCATGAAAAGATCTCCAACACTTGTTACATAGTAACTCCCTGTGAACAACCATAACTCTCCACTTCTTAGCAGGAACCCAGATTCCTGATTGTGCGAGAAGGTTACAGCAAGTTTCACGTTCTAATATATGTGGATGACTTAGCATCCACTAAACTACTGCTTTTTATGCACATGTAATAAGTAAGTAAGCCCACTAATTATATCGTCAAGGTGTATTAGCGACTTCCTTTGTACCCATGGTGATTAGATATTTTTGAATATTCCAGGTTAGTTAATTGAAATAACGACAATGGCAAAACATGTTTGAGCAGAAATACACAGTCTGTATAATCATCTGTTGACGCACATCATCCCATTGTATTTTTGTTAATCAAAGTTAATATACTACATGTATCGCATTCGCTTCGCGCACAAATGGCAGTTTTACATTCTAACTTGCCGACAACTCATGGGTGCAACCCTTTTCGGACATCACATTGAATTAATGCGGGCATGTAGGGGTATCCACTCGGGGCTAGCACACACTCGCATTTTTGTCATGCCATCCTTCTTCCGTATCAATTTTACACCTTAAATGGTAAAGTTGTGATTTACTGAGGGACTGCGCAACGCTTCCACCACGTAACAAGGGAGCCAATGTTTATTCTTTGGACAAAACTGCACACTTCCGGTCTAGGTAGCATTCATATCAGAACAGTTTTAACTTCAGCTACTAGACAAGTGCTGAGGTAAACGCAACTGATCGCACTCAAGTTTTTGTTACATAACTGAAAGACGCAGTATTGAGTGGATTGTGCATAATGCCTTCAAGACTGTACGTGCTGGAGTGTAGACTAAATACATTTTAGTTGTAGGATTGCGTTTTACTTGCAGAATTGTTTGAAATGGGCGATTAAAATAAAAATAAACATTAGCTGCATTTTTCAGCATTTTAATTCAAATTAACAAATCATCTCCTTCCTCTGTATTCGAAAAGATGGGACTTCTTTTTGAGCCATTTTGCCTTCGATCCAATTGTTTTCTTTTGTTTTCCCCTTGGCAATCCTCCATTTCTCAGGGAAGCGTGAAACTTAGTGAAACAAACAAAATTATCTGATCTCATAAGGACCTTAAATAGTCTACGTCCAGGCACAAGATAAGGCAAGAGTGCAAGAGAAATTACCGTGCAGTAAAGCAAAGGTAAAGCACCAAACAGATCGAATCAACAAAAATATTGTTACAAATGTTATCTAACGCCGAGGAAAGGAATCCGAAGTTTCACTATTGCAAACATACAATTTTTATGGTTCTACGCAGTGCAAATCATCAAAAAGAAAACAGAAAAACTTACGTTACCTGAGGTAATGTAAATTACACTGTGGTGGTAACCCCAAGATTGTAAAAGAATTTCAAGATAAACATCTGCGTTCAAATTATTTTACATTTACATTGTTTTCACAGACTTAGTCATTCAGTAAGTAATAACCCTGATGAAATGATGTTCAATGAAAAACTAGTGTTATTCTGAGGAAAACGTCTGGTGCAACAGAGAGAAATGAAATCCATAATGAAAGTGGTCATTGAACTGAACCGAGTATATTTCATATTCTTTCGGATAAGACCCAAGAAAACGGTCGTAGGAATTCATGAAACATCAAAGATAAATGCAAATGCCGTGTAACACTGAAAAAGATGGGACCGTATTGGTTTGATTACAGTCAGTACATCTCAATCTTAACCAAAAACATAATAAACCATTTGCTTCTAATGCTTTGATTCAGAGATTCATGATACGTTTTACCAGTAAGGTGTGTGTGTAAAAACACTGATTTATTATGATTCGAATAGGTTGCTGGCAATTACTACAAAACGTTATATATCGGTCAATTCCAGGTGCCAACTATTCATTTAGATAGACACGATGTACCCAAAATGTACCACCAACGTGGGCCACTGATATGACAGAATGTCAAAACTCGAACCTATGGTTTCCAGTAACCCAGAAGTTCTGTGTTCAGCCTTTTCACCCCCCCATGTTGTGATGAGATCAAGACTTCAGTACATCGTCAATTGATATACAGAAGTCGGTCAGCAATCGCTTCATTGAAAAACATCAGTTAGTGAACATAAGCTACACAGGTTAAGTAACATCAAGCAATGCATTCACGTATCTCAGTAACAGATCTCAAGTAAAAAATAACGAGAGAATTACCCGGGTAGGCCGGGTAAAATGTCTATCACGCTTGGTAAACCAACAAAATGGCTGCTAAGTACATCCCATAATAATAATAAGAAAAGAAAAGAAAAATTCTCCCATGATCCTTTGCAAGTGGCTGGTGAGGTGGCTTGACCTTGGACCATGCTGGCATAAGCCAATGTGTCTAGATAGACCTATCAGAGCCTCCCACCCCCCTCCAGGAAAGGTGGAAGGTGAGGCAGCTTGATCTTGCACATGATACTGGCACAACCCAATGCAGGTGTATGTACCCCCCCCCCCCCACCAACAACTACTTTTATACCTAACAGGAAATGTATGCTT
>JBCAUI010003117.1:0-10330 GCA_038406195.1 Haplosyllis anthogorgicola
AAACAAACATTAGACTGAAGCACCTGCTTGAAGACAAAGCAAGTGAACTAGTCTACGAAAATTGGCTACGATCTAGCGATCGAAGCCAATTTTGCCAGGAAACTAAATTAAAACTAAAACTAAAACTAAAGGGGCGGGAGTCCCTGTAAATTACACGTAATGTTATAAGTGATATAACTTATCACGATGTGATGACGGTATTTGTGCAAATTATTTATTCTTTTCTATATTATTTCACTATTTTCTTTTCAGTTTTGCATCACATAAAATTTAAGGAATTTCACATTGATTGGAATGCTGCTGACAGGGTATTCTTCTTTAGTGAAGCCAAATCATCCAAGTTGTACAGGGCAGTTGGACAGAAACTGGGCTTGTCTAAGAGTATGTACATGAATTCATTTTGTTTTCTTTCGTACAGATATATATGCATCTTATCTTCTGTAGTAATTAGTAGCAAAATCACTTTGATTCTAGAAGAGCGCAATATAGAATATTTATTATAATTCACAAGGTGGTACTCAGTTACACCGTGGATATTGTTATGAAGCGACAATGGATGATAAACCAGCGGATATCTCACACTTGGTATTTGTTATACATGGTATCGGACAGATGATGGAAACAAGCAGTATAGTGAAGAGTTGCACTGTGTGAGTACTACTATGATTTGGCAATGACCAATAAATAACTTTTGGTTGCACATAACTTACCTTCTTAATTTCGATACTGGTCTGTTAAAACATTGCTATGTATTAAACGTCATGATAAGAGATTGCAATGAATTTGCATGTACCCCCTTTAAATTTATCTACTTTCGCTAAGAAGTTATAACTTAAAATATCAGGATACGAGCCATGACACAAAAGTTGAAAGCGAAATATATGACTGAGCCAGAAGGTGTGAGTTCTCGTGCCGAATTTCTGCCGGTTGAATGGAGGTCGTCACTGAGGCTGGATGGTGACACAGTTGAGTCAATAACTCCAACCAAGATCCGAGGCCTCCGGTCCGTCCTCAATGCCAGTGCCATGGATATTCTTTATTATACAAGTCCACTCTACAGATCTGAGGCAAGATGGATACCATATTGCTATTAGTATTATTTTACCAAAACGTATTATTTTATCGAAACGCATTTTATTACACCATGGTCCTTATAACACGTTATGTTTACGTTATTTAGTTGTGCACTATGATTGACACGGTGAAAGTTGTTGTTGCAGATAACAGATGGATTGCAGACAGAACTGAATAGACTGTACAAGTTGTTCTGTGAGAGACATCCGTACTTTGAAGCGACTGGTGGAAAGGTTTCTGTGCTTGCCCATTCTTTAGGTAAAATGACAATTTTGATTGTAAAACATCAAATGAAAATATTAAAATGGACTGCTTATCGACATGTAGAAAAAAACTCACAAAAGAACTACTAAACTTGACTTGTGGAGGTTATAGTAACAATAATGTTTTCACTTGCAAATTGTTTTGTGAAATATATTTAATCAGCTGTGTGCACAGATGGGGATAATGTTTTGATGAATATTTTAACCTTTTTATCGTGTTTTGATAATGTGTGTGACATAAGTTGTTTACCATTACAGAAAACAAACGGAACATTTAAATTGTTCAATAATATAATTTCATATGAAATTCATAACAAATTATGTAGCATACATAATGAGAGTTCACAAACATCATCAAAATGTTTTCTAATTATTGTGTGCATAGATAGTTTTCTCTAATGTACGTAATTGCATCAAGGACAATATGCCACCATGGCAGACACGTTATACACAATTGTGCCTGGTATTGATCGATTTTGTACAGAATCAAATTTTAAATTATTAAAAAAAATTATGTTAGATCACTATACATTTTGGGTAATGTGGCATAAATGCCAAAGAGCCTACAGAATCATGAACTGTCCGTCGTTGTCGTTGACGTTGTCGTCGTCGTCGTCGTTGTCTGTGTGCAGTTACTCTGAGCACACTATTGATCATAGAAGCTTCATATTTTGTACACATATGCACCTATATCCCCCTCATTGCAGAGCCAATATTATGTCACTGTGACACATATTCTTAAATTGGCAGCCATATTTGTTTTACTCCAGGACAAACATTTGATGGTGCAGACAGGTTTATGCATCTGTGTACTCGCTCTATTGCCTGTGGAAATTATGTTGGTGCCATGTAATTTCTAGTTTAGCTACCATGGGTTTCAAAGCTAGGGGAATCAATTACACTTTAGTGAGAATTAAACATTTTCTTCGTGCACATTGCACCTACATTTTAGGCTGCGTCATAATGTATGACATCATCACTGGTTGGAACCCGATTCGGCTGTATGACCAATATGTTGCACGAGTTATTGTAAGTACTGTACCTCATCATAAACTAGTTTGAGACATTTGGCTAAGTTTAATATGTTAAGTGAAATGCTATTACTAACCACACTTTGGAGCACACTTCTGTATGGTGAAAAAGGCTTCTTTTAAAGTGGATTGTAAATGTTAATTAAGATAGAGTGTTAAGGCCTTTGCTATCAGGTAAATGTAAACTATGTGTGCACTTGTAATAAAGATTTCCCTGATCTTTTGCAATTACAAGGACCATAAAATACAATCATGCAGTAAGGCTGTAAGTAATATTACATTGTCTTCTGTCTAGTCGTGTGGTGTAGATTGATGTGTGTAATCTAGAAACATTTTAACTTGTGTGCCCTTTAAATTTCGTCTTTGATCTATTCTTGATGCATTGTGGCTAACCAGCAAAGATCCTGTAAATCTGCCATTTGTAATGGCAGTGTGCTTTTTGGCTCATTTGGCATAATTGCCAAAGAACCTATAGGATCATGAATTGTCCGTCGTCCATTGTCGTCATTGTCAGTGTTGTTGGCGTTGTCTGTGCAGTCACTCTGAGCACACTTTTGATCATAGAGACTTCATATCTTACACATATATGCACCTGTGTCCCATCTCAAAGTCTAGCAAAAATTATGCTGCTGTGACCATTATTCTCAAATTGGCAGCCATGTTTGTGTTTTTCTTTGAACCTTTCTCCTGGACTTGCAGTTGAAGATACAGACTTCATATTTGGCAGTCCTATGTATCTAGATACCCTCTTAATGCCTTATTAAAATTATATTGCTGCTACCTATATTTCAAGTTAGGCAGCCATATTTGTGTTTTTTCACAAATCACATCTGTAGATTTGACCTTAGACACTTTATTTAATTCCATGTGATACTGTGACATAGTTTTTTGATAATTTTTAATAGTTTTTGATAATGCCAAATGAAATCAGGTCCATCTGGACCTATTTTTCCCAACTGCACTTACGTGGGAGCGAATATTGTTTATTACCATTTCAATAAACGCAATTTTTTTAATATAAAGGATATTGTTAGTGGAAATGTTATCTACATTGTATCCAAGATTACATATTTTGTAGCTCTGTACAATAATTTTGTAGGCGGGGTCATCAATAATTGGGAATCAGATGTATTTTGATATGGATTTAGAGATACCTTTAGTATGTGTACATACTTATCCAAAAGAGGGATAGATCAGCCAAATGTTCTTCTAATTTTAACATTGGTATATGCGGGATAAGGTCTGCTTATTTCAGTCTCAAGAAGGGCCCATCCTTTATCAAGTTGGTTTGGTCTTAATTCTGCTTCATGCTTTTTTCTTACGGAGGTAGCAACATTGAAACTTTTATGCAAAGGGAATTTATCAGGGAATTATAAAATTAATCTTTTAGCTGTGTACATTTTTTTTTAAATTTCATAATTTATTTAGGTATTTTTTGGAATTATTACGCTAAGCTGACACCCTTGCTTTAACATAACTTATTGTCAACCTGCATGCATTTATTTTTCTTATATTTTCTATTTGCCACTGAAAGTATCTGATCAACGATCAGATAAATTACATTGAAATGAAAGTAAATCACTTAAACGTATATTTTGACCATAAAATATTATGTAAGCACCGTGGAGTTTGTCTTGAGTAGTACCTGTCTTGGGCGACACCCCGCCTTTAACAGCAGCCTTACCATTCATCTTTACTTAACCCGTCTTGAGGTGCATATCTGCTTTTTATGGCATTTTAGTTTTCACAAATTAGTATGTCGCCCAAGACAGGTTCTACATTATATAACATGAAATATCTGACAACGTAACTTATCCTGATTATGTCATTTTGAACACCTACGATAATACATTATTTGTGTTTACGATACATGTAATTGTCTTTTGTGTAATTTTGTATATTTTCTCTTGTAGAAAGACCAAAGTATTCAGACAAAGGAAGCGACGGAATTACTGCGAGATCTTGAAAAGGCGAGAAAAAGGTACCAGGCTTCTCAATAACTGCATTGGAAGTGTTATTTTCAGTATAAAAAATCCACTGTGGAAGGAAAAGAAGTTAATATTGTATTTCATCATCTTTTTAGAGTCAGCGACTTGGAAGCAGAGTTATTATCAGCCGTGCAAAAGCATCAGCTTAAGTCACCAACCCTCAAGTTCAAAGTAAGTCAGGGAATTAACTTGGTACAGTCGTAACAAAACATAACTCTCAATGTTTCGCATTCTAAGGCTAACGTGGTGACTTATAGTATAAACTGTTCATTAATTCTTCTGGGGAAGTTAATTAATCAAACCTGTCAACCTGGCAAAAAGAACTTTATTAGTTTTTTAATTACTTAAATACATAAATATATATGAAAGTGTAACTTTGTGATTATCTTTTTAGATGGAAAATTTTTTCTGCCTTGGTTCTCCACTCGCAGTTTTCCTGGCACTAAGAGGAGTTCGACCCAAAGGCAACGGTACTGAGGATCACATACTGCCAAAAAGTCTATGTAAACGACTCTTTAACATCTATCATCCATCAGATCCCGTTGTAAGTAGGATTTTGTAGCACTATGGTTTCAGTTCGTTATTTAAACAATGAGCAAAATGTCTCGCTCAAGCAATACAAAACACAGTCACTTGTGTACCTGGTATCATAATGTAAACTTTAATTTTTGAACGAGACAATGTCCCCTTTTGACTAAAACCGATAAGACGTTTTCAAAATGAATAGGACTATGCTGCATGAATCTCTCAACATGCTTACATTTCTCTAGTAATGGACCGCTGCTCAATTGTTTGTTTCTGTTTCACGTTATGAATTTATTACAGGCATACAGGCTGGAACCATTGATACTAAAGCATTATTCAACGATAGGACCACTGCACATTCATAGGGTAGACTCCACCAAGAAGCTTCCGTACGAAAAAATGAAACCTATGGCATATGCTGCTGTCATGGCGACCAGTAAATCAAACCTCAGTGACATCGCCAAGAGCAACAGCAGTAACAGTCTCCATAGCAACGACTCGTTTGCATCAGTCGAAGAGAAAAAACCAATACCAGTTATAACCAAAACTGACACTTCCCTTTCAGGTAAGGAAAACAAACGAATAATGTTAAATAAAATGAATTTTTCAAATGATTATTATGATGTTAGGTCCTGAGATTCATCAATCACTGGTATCGACCTGTGAACATTCGAAACTCAATTCAATATTTAACAAATCAATTTAAAAGAATACAAATACAGCATAGAATATTTGTACTTATGAACTTTCTCGCGTACAGAGCAAGGTAGTGAGGAGAAGGTTTCCAAAGGTGAGGCGCATGATTGCTGTTGAGCTGTGTGCCATGTGTAGAGAAACCATGATTCTTAATACTGTATTTAGTTATCAATCATTTGTAGTAGCTTTCTGATGTCTACCTTGAGGTGTATGTGATCATGAATGAAGAATGAAAAGTTTCCCATTTTCTTGACATTATCAAGTCTTTATGATGATTTTTTTTTACTGAAGGTTTTTATGGGAAAAAAGGATTTTGTTCAAATTTAAACTTTTTTTAAGATTACCTTGCATGGTGTGCTTTTTCCTTCCAATACGTTTACTGCTAATTGACTATTTCCGACGAAACCCTGTATTTTCTGTGTGCATTTGCATGAAGAGATTTACTGTACTAAACCTGAGGATGTATCTGTGAAACAGCACCCGTTTACTTCACATGTATAAATTGTTACATATTTGCATGTGCATGTGTAAAAACTGATTCGCTAATTTTAGTTGTCAAGAATCATTACAAATGTATAACTTTATCTACCTATATAAAAGTAAGAATATCAGTTACGTGCACCCAAAAATGGTGTCCGTTTTAAGATATAGCATCTTTATTGCTTCAATAGGTCGTTTCACAAAGATGTTGTTTTCATGGAAGAAAGGTGATTCGGAGGTGCTTACGGCTGAAATGTCCGAAATGAAACACGACAATAAAGTGCTACAACTAGAGGATGTAGATGGTGCTGGTGAGGGAGCAATAGCAGGTGGTGCCACCACTGGTTTGGAGGAGGGTACAGACGCTGAACAACTCGACAATAATAATGAAAATCCTATTGATCATACAGGTAAACTCCAGTTCATTCGGAAATCTGTGGAATTATTGAAAAAGACACCAATGAGTCAACACTTGTGCATCTTGAGTAGTACATTTTCACCTAATAATGTGCATTGCAGGCCATTTACTGTACACTAAGCTCTTAGTTTCAGTTCATGATGTGGAATCTGCCATTGTACCTTGCAAATTGTTGTAGGGAGCCATATGTTTATGTTAGTTCTGCACATGGCATGTTCAGCAACAGTAAACATAATGAAAAAATATGCGCATGTGAATGGCAAAAGTTGTAAACTATAAATTATAAGGAAATCTCATGTTGACACACGCATTTTTCGTGATATACATTATTTAAGACCATGCATCTTTTCAGTGTAAATGTTTACGAATTGAATTTTCTTTATTAGACTTGGAATTCCGTCTAGATTACCAGTTGAAGCAAGGGAAGATGGAGAACGCGTACATCTCAGCAATTACGTCTCACACGTCGTACTGGATGAACCAGGATGTCAATCTATTCGTGATCTCTCACCTCTTTCCAGAAGCCAAAGTCACATGACTAGACGGGTCAGATAACTCTGTCATGTGCCAAGGCAACTTGCGAAAATATAGCTTGGTGCTTTGCTTTACAGGACATACCTGTACAAATAGAATGTGCGGTTAAGGCAAATGTGATATAAATGTGGTATTATATGATATTTTTTTAAATTTAAGAAGTGGTCAAAAAGAACAAATTAAAACCATCCCCGGATTTATATGACTTGTCAGGTCATTTATATGACTTGTAACTTGTATTTGTAATGTGTCAAGCTTAAGGGTCCGGCCACACCGAGAATCAGCCATAAGTTAAACTTTTGCTTCAGCTTTGTAGAAAATTTGGTTATCTGTGTAATTTAATGTGGTAACCACATCGAGCTTTAACGTTTTCCTTTAATGGATACTTTAATGAATTCCATTTTGTGTTGCATGTTGAAGTGCACAGGTGGGACCTGTCCCACTATTTCTCCTCTCTCAGTAGGGCTTATGCCCAATGGGTTCCGAGGATATTGGATAGCTGTGGACACCAGCCTAATGCTGTATTTGGTGTGGCTGGGCCCTTGCAGGTCTATAGGACCGAAATGCCTTGTGCTAATGTGCTATTTATTTAGAAGCATTTTACATCACTGTTATGTCCATACATACGATGCTAGTGCTTATAGATGCCTTGATACCTGTGTATCCATTGATTCATGTTCAACACCTATCTATCTTTCACTTGAAAGTTTTTTAACTTGTAATATATTGTTGATTAATGAACTGTATATTTTTATATTTGATCTTTTTGTCAACAATCTACAGTTAGCGATAGTTAAATCCTTGTACTTTACACCAAAAAGATTTCCTAAATGTCTCACTGCTTAATGAGTATTATTATAATGATACTACGTGCCTTTGTTACTACCACTGTTCCAACAACTGCAGTGGAATAACATCAGACCTCATGCTTTGAAATTGTAGAATCAAAATTGGCAGCAGATCAACAAAGGTATTCTTGGGCAGGTTGTAATGAAACGCTAACAACGCGTCTTCATAAACTAAACGCACCGACGGTAACGGTGTAATGATAAGTCAGTGAGGCTAATAATGCTCACGGAAAGCTCAACACACGCTAAACGCATGTTTAGTTTATGCAGACGCGCTGCGGAAAGTACACCCATTGTGCACAAATCTGTCTCCTTTACAAAAGATTTAGTGCATAGCGCAAAAAGCAGAGATTTATTTGTACGTAACCAATCCATGATACTGCTAAACTGAGCGACCATTGTGTGTTTGTAGTCAACTTGGGCGTTTAAGCCGCCATCCGATGGTATTTGTGATACTCAAAATGTGCTGCTACGTTATGTGAACAGTTGGAGAGGTAAATTGCATAGTACGGGGTTAATACACTGTTATTCTGTTATTTTTGTTATCCCCAAACTGCTAGTGGAATGTCCAAAACTGTATATTTCTAGTCAAACTATTCCTAAAAAAAAGCTTGTTTTAAAGTGCAGATCCAAATTTGCCACAGTTCAAAGATGTACCTTCAAAGAATTTGTTATGAAGGCAAAAGAGCTGTGGAAAAAAACACCTAAGTTCAAACATGTGACTAAATTACTATTATTACAGACTTAATATTTTTCATAGCATACACACAGTTTGCGCACTTAGGCAGAATCCATGTTAACTAATGTCAGACATGTAAATTATAATAAAGAATGTAAAATCGGGAGCTACAGATGTAGGCTAGTGAATGATGTGAAGCTGCTTCTGTTGCTTGTACAACTTTACTTCTCTTCAGTATTAACGATGTTGCTCAAAGTAATATACAAGGTGAATTTACGTTGCGTTCAGTTAAACCAAATAGAAACCTGCAAACGTGATCCACACATTGCATCTTATTCAAAATTTAACCCGAAGACGCATTATAGTAGAATCTGTCGAGCGGCATCTGTCTAATGTTCGGTGTGGCCTAATTTGCTTCCTATGGCAGTTTTTCCTGACATGAATCTTTAATATTCATGCTTATCAGGGATGCCAACCTGTGAGAGTTACAATGCTTGAGATCTCACGCATTTGGGTGGTGCAAATGTGTGAGACATACTGCTTTAATTAATTACAGTACTTTAGACAAAAAAATATCATTGATTTGTGATCTATGATGGTTTTAGACAATTGATTGATGGTTAAAGTTTTCATGAGGAATAAAAGGGCAAATTATTTTTTTCGTTCTTCCATGCCAGAGTCCCAAAAGCGTGAGACTCACGCATAGGCTTATCTGCCTTATGTGTTGAACGGCATTGTGTTCCGGGTTCCACTCAAAACGGATTCTACTGTGTCTTTATCAATTGACGTGTTTTATGCGTTAATATTTGAGGTATTAAACTCTTCACTTAATTTATTTAGAACGTTTTCCTAGTCTTATTTATTCAAGATGTACGTTTCTGAATCAATTTATTATTATCTATCTACTTTAACTATTATTGATACCGTTATTAAGAGTCATATGTATATGTATGTTTTTGTCTCAATTTAGATGATATTGTAGTTAACGAACACTAAGTTTATCGTTATTGGTGACTACTATTAAAGCTGATTCCACTTTATGTTCAGCATTTGTTGTATTTAATTAATTAATTATGATATGAAGGTTTAAACGAAAACATTAGATTCAAATTTGACCTGAGCAATTTCAATAAATGTACACAAGAGAACACCTTCATATTCAAATGATCGTAAAATTTAGGCGTTCTTTTGACTGGTAGTTTTAATGTTTTAACGCGTATTCACTTGTAGATGATCGGTTTCCCTAAAATTCTGGGTACAAAATGTTCTCTTTCGGTTGACAAAGGTCACAGTAAGATTCTCCCATTGGGGTGGTATGTTTCGCCTCCTTGGCAAATGAGGTGGACAAGGTATAGGCTATTAGCCAAATTTAGTGAGGACATTTTTATTATTAATAGCACATGACTAATAATGGTGTCCTGAAAAGGACTAAATTTAGTATTTAACCGAAAATTAGTCTTCGAGTCAGTCATTTTATTAATAGTGTAAATTTCCTGCATAATTGAGGGGGGGGGGGGTAAAATACATAAGAAAAACCTCGATTAAATTACCTGCGTGCCAAGTGAAACTGACCCAATATCAGACAAGAACGGCCAGATGATTTACGTTTTTATTTTGGCTCCCATTAGTTTCTTCTTATTGATGAAGTTCCTGTTAGTTTCCACATACACACGGAAGATTCCATACACTTACGTTGGGATGAGACAAAGAATCTGTTTACAAGTCTACAGAGATACATGTGTTCATCTCAACTGCTAACTTAGTACTGATGCTTGCTGGGAGAGTAGCAGCTGC
>JBCAUI010003128.1:0-22631 GCA_038406195.1 Haplosyllis anthogorgicola
GTTGTAGAATGAATTTAAAGCTTTCGCTTACTCTGTGCATTCACTCCGCCTCACAACCGATTGATGCTAGTCGACAAAACCAAACTAATTGGTTGCGCTAAACAAAAGCGGAAATGAGAACTTTTGTTGAACGGTGTTATTTGTTTTACCTTTATAATGTGAAAAATTTATGATGTTTTGTAATTTATATCCTTAACAACAAAACTTGGGAGATTTAATTAAACGAAATAGGCAAATTAAATTACAAATATGATATTTCTGTGGAGTTTTAGGACAAAAAGATTGCTTATGAAACAAGATTTCCTTACAAATTTAAACTTGTCTTTTTCCTATTTTTAGTTACCAGGAGTAAAAACTAAGCAATTTACAGAAGATTATGAGCTGAAAGAGGTAGGTGCACAGAGTGGATGCTTTGTTTATTGACGATCGGGTGCTAACGAGTGGGCACTGCTCTTTGCAAATTTTATGTACAGTAAAGACTTCAAAGGGAAAGGTTAATTCCCAAAGAAAAGTCATATTTGTTCGACATCATAGTTCGTTTCACTGAACGTATTTCACAATGACGAATTCAAGACTAATGACGAGTTGTTGTTCGTTTCGCTTATACTTTTTGCTTCAAAGGCTTTCTTACGAAGCAGTCTTTGCTGTAGACATGTGCAACTTTTTCAAAGTCTTTTTGATGGCTACTATTGCAGTTTCTTCTCGTGTATTATATGTATTCATAACCTTTGAGGGGAATGGGATCACTGGTACCTCGGTTTTGGAACTGGAATAACTCGTTGGGTTTTAAAACCAGGGATTTTGTTGAGTCATTGCTAAAGGGCTATTCTGACGTCTCACTTACTCAGGGTGGCCACGGCACAGGGAAATCGGGGAATTTAGATGTTAGTTTTTCCAGATGGGGAATTAAGTTGCAAGACAGTTGCTTAATCTCTCAATTTCGCTGAACTTGGGATTATGAATGTCACACCAAGGAGCTATAACTTGTTGCAAGTGCAAATTATAATTATGTGTGAAACATATTGTGCTGTTAATCACAATTAGGGCGTGTTGGTCGTTACACAGACCTATTACTTACTGCATGTTATTACAGTCCTACTCTTAATTCATAGTTCAGAACCAAAGAATATTGCGCGAGAAGAAAAGCGTTTATGTCCGTTAGTTACTGATGATCAGTAAACCCCAGACGTGTTAATAGTGATAATAGGTGTAGGTTTTGACTTCCCATGGAGTTTGACGTGTACACAGCAATACATAGTTCAAAGCCTATCAAAAATATGTTGCTCTGAGCTTAATTCTGCAGTTGGCAGCCATAGTTGTATTTTTTTAAGCCTTGCTCCTGAACACACAGTTGAAGATACAGCTTTTTTATATTTAGCAATTTCATACATCTGCATACCTCTTTATTTCCTGTAAAATTATATTGATGCCACCTATATTTTTTAGCTTGGCAGCCATTTTGTGTTTTTTTTCAAAGATCACATATTGGAGATTTGATTTTGGACACTTTATTGTGTCCTTGTGATATTGTGACCTAAATTGTCTGAGGGTTTTGACAATGCCAAATGAGTACAGGTCCATCTGGACCTATTTTATCTTATTGTAAAAAAGAACAAATCAGAATGAAACTACATCAATAAATGAATTGAGACGAAAAAGATATCAATACATAACGTGAAACGACATTCAAATGATCCTCATGTGTTTTCTCGATTATTTTGTATCAAATTGTAAAGTCTCTAACCATGAAATTGCATATGTCATTCAATCCTACTAATTAACGCATAAGTAAATCAACATCAAAATGATTTCTATGCGTTTTATCAAAATCAAAAAAGGGACCCCATGATAGCAAAAGCGTTCTTCCCCTCATGTTTTGGGCCTCACTTGGCCAGGCACGAGACTGTGATTAAAGTAAAGCGGTTTACAATATCATATCATTTTACTATTTGAGGATTGCCTTGTATTAGCTGGCATGGTAGACTTTTTATAAGATTTATTTGGCAAATCTTTTAACGTTTTTTTTTTTTTCAGGACATTGCGATCGGCTCGTTCTCAGTATGCAAACGTTGTATCCATAAAGCCACGGGCCAGGAGTTTGCCGTGAAGGTAAGTGTTACTGAATGCGTGTAATCATAGTTAACTTTATAACTTTTCATAGTTATAAAATACAATACGTTAGTTATGTACTTTAAATAATTTATTTTATCGGAACAGGCCAGGGAGCCAAAAAGACGACATTTTATTACGTCATTTTATTTGTTTGAACCAGTGTGATAAGAGTGTATTTAATTTTTTACTGTAGATAATGGACAAGGCAAAGCGCGACCCTCAGGAAGAGGTGGAGATTCTCCTCAGATACGGCGAACATCCCAACATCATCACATTGAAAAACGTAAGTACAAACTGGCATGTTGTATCAATCTGTGTGGGCATGTACACACCAATGCCAGTCATCAAAAAAGACAAAGTTAAGCAAACTGTCGTTTTACACGAGTTCAGATAAAAGATCGACAGGGGTGCAGAAAACTGTTTTTTGTTACTGGTCTTTGGAACCCTGGAAGGGGTAACAAGTGCCGTACGGCAGCATACCTGCAATCTTATATCAAATTTCATAGTATCAGAGAATGTACAAATGTAGAGGCACACACATGAACACGTAAAAGCAACACTTAGGCTTGGACTAGAGATTTAACTATTTGCATTCACAGGTGTACGACAATAAGGAGCGTGTGTTCCTTGTTACGGAACTGACAAAAGGTGGTGAACTGCTCGACAAGATTCTGCGCCAAAAGTTCTTCTCTGAGCGGGAGGCGAGCGCCGTGCTACAGACCGTAACCAAGACCGTCCACTACCTGCATTCTCAAGGAGTAAGTACACGCCTGTTCCTAATTCCTAATTCCATTTCACCATTTCTCCTATCATTTTTGTTGCTTTGGCAAACTGCGACACTGCCGATTCTAAGGAGTGCCGGTGGTGTGCCCAACATCGCTTCATTTTCGTGCCATTTTTTGCTAAAAAATACAACTTTGCACTTACTAGTGCTGGGTTTCATTGGGTTCAGTCGTTCCAGTCAAGGAAATGGGTGATATCTGGAGTAAGAAACCGGTACCCCCTAATAATGATGCACACTCGTCGCATTCCCTGCAGCGTTCATGTATTAAAATAACACCGCTGTATGCTGTACTCTATCATACCTAAAAAAACCAATTTTTTTTTACCTCCATGAAAAAAAAACCCGATAAAAAATGACAATTAGTTGAAGAACAATGCACGATAATCCTACGCACATGCAACACCTTTATACACTGGGTTATAATAAATTAAAATAAGTCAACACAAACAATGTTAATTAAGCCGTCGTGAACAATTACTGGTATTTATTAGGCATCTATGGGTGTTTTTTGTACTTTATAATTACTTTAATATGTCTCCTGTTCAATTGTCTGCCACGTCGGATTGACAAAGTGATCGTGTTATTTCCCCCGTAATTAGCTGTATATTATCGAGAAAGAAAGAAAAAAAATCGTGCTTAATTATAAGTTTGCCCACACGCCTTAGGGCGCTCCACAGGTTTAGGTAGGGTCCGTTAGATCTCGTTGGCCTTACAGGATCGTGTAAGAGCGGCGTCTTATCAAACCCTCCGACGTAACGTCATTTGAAACTTGTGACTTAGTTGAAGGGAACCGAGATCTTGCAGTCCTAGATAGTCTTACTAGTCTAGACTGCACTGGAGTCAAATTAATGATATTACTGCTATTGCTGTCAAATAGTAAAACAGTTGCAAAAAATTGTCAGCATAGATTTCAACCAACAACTTTCGTACACGTCGCTTTCTCATCCGCGTCGTAAAAAATGACACCTTTTCTGTCATAATTTAATCACGGAAGTTTCAATAGGTCACAAAAATAAGTATTGAAATTTGAGTGGGCCGGTGTCCTTTCTTCCACAAATATGTTCTATCACGGGAAGAATTAATTTGACACTATAGAATGGTAGTTTTCACGGGAAAGAACTGCAATAATAAATTTATGTTTGAAAATTGAAACTAATTAACAACCACAGACAGCGCCCCTGGATGAACGTGGCTAACAGACTCCCATCATTTGTTCAATAGTTTTGTAATTTGTTGACTTACATTCTCTCTTGTCCTTGGAATCGAAGAAAATGTAACCGGAAAATGACACAAGGATGACTGGCTCGGGTTCACTTCCTGAAAGTACCTGCTTACCAGTACACAAAAAGCATGTCAGAAATGTACAGTGTACTCTCTTATTGAGCAGAAAGAGGGCCAGTCAGAAATGACAAAGATGGAAGATCATTAAAATAGAGCAGTTTTAAAACTGCCCGGTTATTTGCAGAAGACTAAAAGATTCTTATGTGGGCATAGAAGGTTGAAGAAATGGAAGAAAGGCTCGATGTACACTGTACTGTGATTGGTCATAAAATTCAGCTTTCTTGTCATTACACAGAATTCGTATCAATTGTGTACATTAGAAACGAATAAATCAGTCAGAAAACTTTGCCTTTTACAGGGGCACTGGCTCCAGGTGACTGGTCACACAGTAAAAGCATTCGACCAATTGTGAATGTAACACCTCTGTCCTCCAAAAGCATTTTGCCTAATTACAGTCAAAATGGTATCATTCCATTCAGCTGAACTGATTTGACGTATCCAAATTAAAGATGCTTATCCCACAATAAACTTCTTCTGACCAATACTGAGCCACCAGTATTGTCAGTTTTGTTTGGGGTATGATGAAAGTTTCTTTCATCTTTAAGGACCAAAGCACGCAGGCGGGAGTAGTCAGGTCATGGTCATTTCAAGCTGCATACAAGGGCAACACTATAAAATTGATCTACATCCATTTAAAAAGTGTCTCTGTAACAGGAAGATTTTGATGAAAATGCTTGGAAGTTCGTGACCCAAGTTACACTATAAATAGTTGATAAGCAGTCATAAACAGCTTGTGTGGGAAGAAAACAATTACCAGCTGTGATTGCCACAAGATGCAAGTTGCGCAAAGCGAAGAGCTTGCTACTGACGTGTGAACTCCTGACGTTGGGTTCTTATTGTTTTTCAATAAGACTACGTAAAAATACTGACAGTGATCATCAAAACAAGAAAGAAGACAAAGCGAAAACCTTATGATGTCCCATCACGGAAGCCTTTGTGACGTCCTTTAATAAAGTGTGCGAGAGCCCCCCCCCCCCGCCCCCCCCCCCCGGTACGGACCCATTTTCAACATTTTCATGCAGTTTTTGGCGACTTTTGCGTAAAAGTGGCTAAAATTTGGTTGTTCCGAGGTTGGCGTCCCCCCGTACGAAAAATCCTGTATCCGCTAGTGTGTGACCCCACTTGCGGTGTTTTTCCATTGGATTGCATATGTAGGAAAGATTTAGAAATATTTTAGAAATGGTATTTGGCCTACATGGAAAGGTGGGATTATATTCCCCTGTGCAGCAATTTTGAAATCGAGATTTGTTCTGTTATTGTTCTTTGTTGAATAAAACTCCGGTAAGTGGTCTTCGGCATAAAAAAACTGATTGTGATTTATCCAGCTTTATTATCATCTTATTGTTCTGTTACGTCATGGAACGTTCATTGATGTCATTCGATACATTCATTAACCTCCGAAACGCCTTCTCAGCGATTAGCACGCAGCCATTCTGAGGGGTCACAGATACCCCGTTTTAAACTTATTGAATCCCCCAAGCTTGCGGCGTTCGCATATTTGTCTTTTTGGCTGATTTGGCATAAATGCCAAAGAGCCTATAAAATCATGCATGATATGTCTGTCGTCCGGCATCGTTGTTGTCATTGTCGTTGTTGTCAGCATTTGTGTACACCCACCCTGAGCACACTAATGATCACAGAGGCTTCATATTTTACACACATAAGCACCTATGTCCCCCATAAATGCCCATCAATTAGTATTTGCTGGTACTAATTTTACACCAAGACAATAGCATCGTGTCCTCACCCTTCTCTTCACGTAACGATGTTACTTCTCTTCCGTTTTGTGCCTCCGAACGGTTCTCTCTTCTCATTGCCTAGAATAATAGCGTATTTGTTTACATTGTAGGTTGTACACAGAGACTTGAAACCGTCTAACATCCTTTATGCTGACGAATCCGGCTCGCCCAGCAGCCTGCGGATCTGTGACTTCGGATTCGCGAAACAGCTGCGGGCGGAGAACGGGCTCCTCATGACGCCCTGCTACACCGCCAACTTCGTCGCACCAGAGGTACGTACCTTCGTAGTACAACTCGTATTAACCTGCATAAAGATAAGGCCAGCTTTTTGGCGCATTTGGCATAATTGCCAAAGAGCCTACAGAATCATCAATTGCTCGTCGTCCGTCGTCGTCGTCCTGCATTGTTGGTGTTGTCTTGTGCACACTTGCCCTGAGCACACTATTAATCATAGAGACTTGATATCTTGCACACATGTGCACTTATGTCCTATCTCAAAGCCTAGCAAAAATTACATTGCTGTGACCATTATTCTCAAATTGGCAGCCATATTTGGTTTTTTCTTTGAACCTTCCTCCTGGACATACAATTGATGATACAAACTTCATATTTGGCAGTTTTATTCATCAATATACGCTCTTTATTCCCCGTAAAAATAATATTGATACCACCAAAATTTGCAGTTTGGCAGCCATATTTGTGTTTTTTCATGTGTCACTTATTTGGAATATGATCTTAGCACTTCATTTGTATGCATGTGATATTGTAACCTATATGTTGTCGTAGTTTATGATAATGCCAAATGAGCTCAGGTCCATATGGGCCTATTTTTATCTATTGGATTACGCATCAATGGAGAATTTTTTTCAGAGCGGCGATCGGAAAAAATATAAAAATAAAAATTGACTTGACTGTATATTTTTGTATTTTTGATTAAAATTTATGAAATCGAAATATAACTTTTCTGAGTGTCGTTCACAAGGTGACAGAAAGTTACGATTTCATGTTATTCAGGCTCTGATTCGTTTTTAATTTTTTTACAATTCTTGATTTCTGGGAGTGGCGAGAAACAAAATCCAACAATAAAAGAAGTCTAGCCTAACCGCTGAAAAAAAGTCACAGGCTTTCTAAACGGTATGCAGATAGAGTCATCATGCAAACGATAAACTCCAAAACAGGAACAATGTAACTGAATTAGATGTTAAATGAAGTGTTCTCTTTTTTCGTTGGTTTGCAGGTATTAAAGCGACAAGGCTACGACGCAGCGTGCGACGTGTGGAGTCTGGGAGTTCTACTATATACCATGTTGGCTGGGTAAGAGCGCCCCATTGCAAATGTTACATTTAAAAGGACGTTTTGAGTTTTAGACTTTTTTTGTACAGGTTCATTTATACATCTGATATTTTCATCTGCAGGCACACGCCCTTCGCTAACGGCCCAAATGATACGCCAAATGAAATCCTGTCACGTATAGGGGAAGGCAAGTTCACCCTAAGGGGCGGAAACTGGGACTCGGTCTCACCGGCAGCAAAGGTACGAACCATAAATATACGCAATAGAAGTTTTTCTTTATCTAAATGTTTGGAATACATTTCCCTCCGCATTTTGAAATAAAACCACTCGACTTGCACGGCTAAATATTTCCACGTTAGCCACACCACTATTGTAACGTTTTGTTGTTTTGACAGGATTTAGTACAGAAGATGTTGCACGTGGATCCGCACGCGCGCGTCAACCTCCAACAAGTGCTCAACCACCCGTGGATAGCCAACATAAACACGCTACCCCAGCTCAGACTAACGCTACAGGATGCACAGCTCGTTAAGGTAGGTTACAACGTTATATTTCTCTTGATGGAAGGTAACCATGCGAGGAAACTTGACCTTGCAGATATCTAAATAGGAGTATCAGTGGCACCAAAAGTGGTGGTGCTCTCGGCTCGGAATTCTGATACCATGTGCAAAACACTCGTAAATACATCTTTAATTGATGTATTAAATTGGTCACAAATGAAGAATAAAAAGTTACTGAGCCAAGTTCAAGGTCAAAGCTGTTGTATTCGTCGAAATGCACCACAAGGTACTGGTTGGGACGAAATGCACGGCAGTGTGTGTAGTGGTTGGGCACAACACTTTAAGCCAGGGGTTTTTTTGAGACGCAAGACCAATGTGCACTTTCTGAAGTGGAAGAACTTCACCTTTAAGTTTGACATTAATGTCAATGACTTGTCGTGATAATTGACTCCGGAAAACATGCATCGTGAGTCTCTGTTGTAAAATTTTAATAAGGGAGATATTGACCCTGAAATTCGAGTCTCGCGCAACACGGAAAACCAGTTATTTATGAATGTATCACAATTTAGATTGTTTATGTAAAAACACAGTGTCACGAAATCGCGAGTACGTGTGAAACCCAATAAGTGTGTTTACTAGTACGGGCCCAGATACGTGATACTAGGACGTAATATTTAGACCTATTGTGTCATGAGAGATGAGGAGTTAAGGCGATGGATGTGATTCGGCGTCGTATAATAATGATTAATTATGACATTTCTCCAACATAGAGGGCCTGGGTTCGATGCTGGGCTTGCCTCGATAAATCACACTCGCCTCATCATACCAAGGTGTAAAATTGGTAACTGCCAGAAGTAAAGAGACCACAGATTATACCTTGTGGGAATGTTTGCAGACCAATTACGCAAAGTCTCCCGTCAGGTGTAAAGTTGTAAAATGTTTTAGGAATGTAAAAGCATTAACTTGTAAAATGTACTAGGACTCATCAATTTTACCATGTATAATAAAGTTAACTTTGGCGTTACTGTGCATATTACCGCGCTGGTCATAGTCTACTTGCTCATAACCACAATGATTCAAATCCCTCAACACTCAAAATAAAATCTTCCAAAATGCAAAAAGGACAACCAGACATAATGATCACTTTAAAACAATCTTTTAAATATTTTTTACC
Source organism: Haplosyllis anthogorgicola (assembly GCA_038406195.1). Taxonomy (NCBI): domain Eukaryota; kingdom Metazoa; phylum Annelida; class Polychaeta; order Phyllodocida; family Syllidae; genus Haplosyllis; species Haplosyllis anthogorgicola. The sequence goes on from JBCAUI010003128.1 coordinate 8,944, forward strand.
TTTGTATCTTGCAGGGTGCAATGTCGGCAACATTTAAAGCAATTAACGCCAGTCCCAAGCCAGCATTAGAACCTGTTGGCGCCTCATTTCTCGCGCAGAGACGCGGTAAAAACCGACCGAAAAGCTCAACCGAGGTGTGAACGAGAAGTGCACCCAAACACACCGACCGAACGTCTTGTCCCGGCCGCGTCAACAAGTGCACTCAGTCAGTGCAGAGGGATCAACCGTTCCGTTCCGAAAAGAAACAAAATAAACAAATTGCTGGTTCAATTCTTTGTTAATAGTCAAAAACCCCAGTGTTTGCTTTTGTTGTCTAAAGGTACTTAATTAATAAGAGAATTAAGGGTAATAGTTAATAGTACTAAGAGCAGTGGAGATATTTTACAGAAAAAATAAAAGTAATAATAATATTGTACTATCCGTAACACTTGTGAAATTAATGAAAGAAGGAAACGCTGTATCATACACTCATGTTATTTCTTGCAATTGTGGTGCATTCAAAGAAAATTCAGTTCCCTTGAAATTGTTTTGGGGTCAAATTTTCCAGTTGTCACCGTGCGCAAAACTGTTCTTTGTTAGAAAGTCTGAAATTTGTCCACGAGATTTAGAATGTACCTTTAGTTACAAGAAATACCGTACAAAGCGTAACACATCTACAGAGCGTAAACATGACGAGCTCAGTATCAAGTCACTTCCTGTTGATTATATGCAATTAACACTAATGACCTACTTATTGCTTAGTTAATTAGAGTGCAATTTAGAACTTTTCATTTAGTGGCTGGTTGTAATAATGAAAATAAGCGCAACAATGGTGCATTTGTGGATGTAACATGCGGGCGTAAATTCATATTGGGACAGTATTGTGCCCATATTATTACGGGTCATTGTATGTGGTGGTAGAATGACCTGGAATTAATCTCTTTTCAACACAGGGAAATCTAGTTAATATTAATTGAATTAGTTCCATAGCACACATGTGCGGATAGCACCTCTAAGCGGTTTAGGAAGGTTTTTTCTTTACTTGTAACCGGGAAAAGAAATGGAAAAAATGTAATAAGATTAATTGGTGCAAATGCGTTCGAGTTGACACGTTGTAAAGACGGTATTAAAGGAAGGTTAAGTCGCACGTTTTGTGTCAATTTATGTGTGTGAAAAGAATTATGAAAACATCGGATCCGATTTAAGTAGTCAGGCCGTTGAGTTACGTCACGTTTGCTGCTGGGATGTAATCTGGTCATTTCATATGGCATATTTTCTAGACTTCACACTATTGTTCAAACCTACATTATTTTTAACGTACATGTACGTACAGTGATAGGTAACGACGTGTAACTTAAACTCTGAATGTTACCAGGGCTGTGTGAGGTGTGTACAGTAATATCCTGATCAGCTGTGGAGTGCAATGCAAAGCTTTGGATTATTACTTAAGTCCAGGGCACTGCCAAACTGTCGTTATATATTATTATGAGAGTACTGTTAAATTAATGTTACTTAGGTTTAATTGAGGACAACATTTGATAACAATGTAAAGAAGTTACGTCATAGTATGACCAGTGTTCGAAATAGGGCCAGTCCGTCGGACAATAACTGACTATTGCTTCGGTCTGAATGGTTTTTAAAATCGGTCAGACAATTTTATAATTAAAGTAATAGCACAAATGCTGCATTTTGGGTGACTAACAATCATTCGGTCTGACTGGTTTCAAAACTTATTTCGAACACTGAATGACGTCATACACGCACCTGTCAATCACCTCAAGACGTAATCTTCCGATATTTTGGGTTTCAAGGACCAAGCATAGTTTAGATAGATCTTTGAATAGAGTACATGTAATAGATAGTAAGTAGCAAAGTGCATGACAACATGCATCCACACACACCAAGACACAAACGCATCCAAACACATACAAACACTATGATAAAGAATCAGCTGCAAACAACTTGTAAAACAAAATGTAATTAAGCTTGTACATACTGTATAAAGAGAGAAGTTTTTTACCAGATTTTTCTGCCGTCATCTCCCACTTTGCCCCAGTCAAACCATGCTGGAACATGGACGTCATTGTGTTGGGTCTGTTTCGCTTCGGGACACAAAAACAACATGTAATAGAGAGGTCAAGCAACACGTCATTTTCTTTCATCCTTAAAGATGCGTAAAGCATCTAAAAAAAGGCAAGAAAATTATAACGAAGAATTCATACCTCGACAGGTAAAGACGTAAAGTCACGTTGACCACTGAAGTAGATTCGGTTAATTTCTCAATGTTAAGTGTAACGGGAAAAACGTGGTGCTTGATATGGCTAATGTAACACAATACTAAGTATATATTTCCATCATGAGTGTTTAGGATACTTAAGTGTTGAGCAAATGACGAGTAAGACAGTCGAAATCAATAATCAAATTAAGCCAGAAACAAATTAAGTATGAGCTTCTTTCCAAACTTGTCTTCCCGCTTAGTTAAACAAATTTATACATGTATTTTATTTTCCCTCGTGAAAAATTGACTGATTAATGCACCACGGTGAAACCTCCTATTTGCGACTACCATGGTTCTTATGCAAGTGGTCGCAAACTGAAGGGACCGTGAATGATAGGTGTTGGTAATAATAGAGAGAGATTATTCTATATTTAGATTCTTCGTAAATAATAACTGTTTCCTTTGGGCATAAGGTTACACTTTGAAATTGGAAATGTAATCCAAACAAAACATTCTAAAATTTGTATTTTTCCCAAAGTATAAACATGGAACAGTTTTAGAAGACAGAAGTGATCGCTTTACTGTTTGTACTCTGCATGTTGCACAAAGCAATGAAACAAAATGGAACACAACTAATTCATCCTATGCAATTTTATACCATTGTGTACACTGTGAAGCAGTTAGTCAACTAATACATGACCTAATTAATTAGTTACCCAATTAAAGCTCTAAATTAATCCAATCCAATCTAAAACGGCTGAACTGGAGATCAGAACTGAATGCTGATTTTAGTGACTTTGACTGAAGAATAAAATTTTATTTTGTTTATTTTCTGCATTTTTAGAAGTTATATATATTTTCGTAGACTATGAAATTTCGCACCAAACCAACAATGCAAGTTGCATCTCGTCAATCGAAATTGATCGTTGGTGCCCTACTATTCGATTGTAAAATCGGCAATCAGTTGTGATCCCTAATGACTATATAAATGCACGGTTTACATAGTAACGTTTTTACATGTAGTTATATTTACATATTATATATTTGATACGTCATAGTCTTTAACTGCCAATTTATAGTGAGGTTAAGTAACACGGTTTTTTTCACGTGACAATACGTCAAAGTAAACTGTGACGTTACTCGCCTAATTCAATCTCAAAGGGTAAGGTAACGACGTAACATAAAAACACCGTGATGCTTAACATCGCTAAATGTCTTTTCATTAATCCAGCTTCTAATTAACTAATTGTACATAGTTTTTCATTCACTCATTTTTTTCTTTTTCTTGTAACAAAAAAGTATGAATGAATGTAACGATATAAAAGAGAAAGAATTTAGGTAAATTTAAACAATTGTTTGCAAGCAAAATTGATCCTGATTTCTTGATATTGTGTATTTTACATAGGAAAAAATGCGGCACAAATTCGGTGTTGTTTTCTCGACTCAAACGTTTCGCGAGATATTTTTGTTATTAGCGAGGTTAAGTTACACGTTTTTAGATCACGTTATACGTCAGAGAAAATTGTAACGTCGCAGGATACTACATGAGCCAGAAAACGTAAAGCCACCGAAAAGTGCGTTTGCTGATGAAAAAATTTCTTGATGTGGCATCCTGCTTTAAATAATCCATGAATCTTGAGATCCTAGGAATCTAAAGAATCTAAGCTGCTTTAAATGCGCACTTATGTGGATGTAAAATCGTGTAACTTGACCTCCTATTGTTGTTGAACACAGCTGTTTGTTATATCTCTGTTTTTGTCACTGAACTAAATGCTGAAAGTGATAAACTATGTCTACAAAGATTTACAAAATAGATAATTTTTGTATATATAAGGAAACAAATTTTGTTTTTGCTTCTTACTTTACGTTTTGTGATTAAAAGTTTTTATTCTAAGGGCCAGTGGATTTCAGAGCAAAAACTGGAAACGTTGGGCAAATTAAAAATGTATTAAAGTAGTGTGCGTTGTGGCCGATTGGATTAGTGTGGTGGGATTCGAACTTGGGTCTGATAAGCCTGACGAGCATCCTACACCTTGGACCACTTGGCCATCCGTATGAATACACTTGTGAAAATGCAGATTTTAAAGGCAGGGAAAACACACATGGTCCACTGACTGATATTCCATATTTCGAGTTAAGATAATACAGCCTGTTTTCGTAACCAAATTGCTGAGCGCCAAAGCAGATTTAGCCGAGTGCCTTCAAAAGCCAATAATTAGACCGTTTATGTGAACGCTACATTGGGAACGTTTATGTAAAAGCTTTAACCAGCAGATAAGGTGAAAACGGCTTGACCGGTGAGGCCTTTGTGGTTATGAAAACTAGTTTCCAGATTTTACACTGAATTAACTGTGACCCGAGAAAGAAGTAACATTTCGTTACGTGAAGAGAACGGTGATGATACGATGCTGTTTTGCCACGTCCCACATTCCTGTTTTATTTCCTCTCTAAAGTAGCTAGGTTGGGCTATACGTTTAAAGTGCAAGTGTTGCCGACGAAGTTACATTAACTTGCAGTTGATGTTGAGACTGGTGATTTAACAATTCACTTACTTACGAATGTGTGGCTTCACTTCGCTATTTTACCGTTGCGTTATTTCTGTCAAAAGAGTTATCAAAGTAACACAGATTCTGTCTACAGTGCATTTAGTTTCAGATTTTGTCCACAGTAGTGCATTTAGCTTTAGATCAGTTTAGAATTCTCTTTCTTTGTTAAACAAGTTTAGCTAATTTATATTTCCTGGTCAACTTTTCCACGTGCAAAGCACGAGTGGCCTTCTAGGGAATAAAATAACTGAATTATTATGTGTAGGAGGTGAATGTGGTTGCAAATAAATGTGCTGTAAATTTCCTTTGCACTCCCCTAAAAGTCTTATGTATTTTAATTAAATTTAACCACTGTTCTTCTTCCCTAAAATCAACAAATGTATCATGTGTATCAAAGGGCATAAATGCGTCAATTGTTTTTTGCATGTTGAGATTTAGCGAGGTCAAGTTGCATGGTTTTTTGACTTGATACTTATAAAAATAAAACATAAGAAAGCCAACGCGTAGTCCCAAGGATGACGTTAACGTTAGCCGACACATTTTTTTATGTGACACACGATGCAATTGCCATGTTTTGAAGCTGTGGCTTGACGTATTTACAAAAGGACGTGTAACTTGACGTCGCTATGTGTAGTATGATGTATCTGTTATGGCACATGGTTTGTGTACAGAATTGTTTTTTACCTGATAATGTTAACATGATGATGACGATTAACTCATATAAATAATAGAAAATAAACATTTATATCAATTTGTCAATTATTAACTCCAAATGTAATAAAACTATATTTTTCACGTAAATATCTGTTGCTGTTTATTACAACATGTTGGCTCACTGGGCAAATATGCCAAAAAGCCTGGAATCAGGAGATGTCCGTCGTCCGTTAACGTTGCCAAATTAGGCAGGCACATTGTAGAAGATAACTTTGGTTGACAGATACATGAAATGACGTGAATATTTTATAATTCAAATTGTTCCTGGTCAGTTCATTCTGGAAATGACAGCTTTGTACACCTTTAGGAAGTCACATATTCGGTTTCCCGTTCAGTAATGGATCACGGAATTTTCATGTTTTAATCAAGTTTAACAATATATGCCACTATCAGTAAACATTAATAAGACCCAGCCAGAGCTGTCACAGTTTAATATTTCCCTTCTCATACATTACATCATGTCACAAATACAGGAATTCCCATTAACAAATGTATGCATGTAAATCTCTTGTGTTAGCAAGATAAAGATACACGTTTTTACGTCATAGAAAACGTAACGACGTGGGTTCCCTCCTGATGTGGAATCGGTGATTACATGTGACGTATTTTCGTGGCTTGACAGCTAATGTGAGATGAACACAAAACAATTTTGCGCTGTGCTATTGATGCGAATAAAGACACAATGTAAAATAAGGGCTAATACTCCAAATTCAATCTAAGGTTTGTCTTTATTGTCACAGTAAAATTTACTCTTTCCTGAACCATCAGAAGGCTAACAGATCTAAACCTTCAGCTTTGAGTGTTTGTAACTCTTATATATCATTCTCATGAAACAACTGATGCAACAACGGGGAACTGTAATTTTAGGTTTCATTTTTGCTAAATGTGTCTCAAATTAGAAGTGAGATAACAGTTTGAATGCTCGATGAATGGTCTAAGGAATTGATTTTGCACTGCACACTCGTTTTTATATGGTCCGTGTAACTTGACCTCTTTTTTATTCTCCTTTGTTGGATTAAATTAATTTTAAAATAAGACTTGTTGCACCGAGTTTAGGGTCCGTCCCCAACTATTGTTGAATCTTAAACGAATATTTTAGGTTTGAATGCAACTTTTAATGAAGTGAACTTGGTCTGTGAGGTGAAGGTATTTGTGAGAATGATTAAAGTGTAATAACCCAGCGGGACCCCGTCCAATTAAATAATGGTCAATAAATTAGTCACATCCATTTAATATGTGATACCCAGCTATGTATGTGACAGACCTATAAAACTTAAACCCATTTTAAGGTGTCGTAAAAATGAGTCCCTAATCGGTGTGTGAGCAATTAAGGTATAAAAATAAATGGCACCAAATAAAAGTTTACTCGAGTTAGAATTTAAACCCTTAGGCAGGATGCTGGGAAAGCACCGATATTTTGTTAAGCACATGTTTGACATTTTTTACCTTCCAGGTTAGCCGAAAGGTAATGTTTTGTGTCTGGTCTTTCGGTCTGCCTGTCAAGGCTACAGCCTTTGGACGGCTTAACTAGAAACTCCGTTTCTGGTATTCAGGTGCATCTTCATAATATCGCGGTCATATGTCCAAGTTCAAAGTCACAGGAGGATTATTGTTCCGATTTCAATTTGATGCTAATCAAATTATTTTTGTGAAGCAGGCTTACACACTTGTGTGCTATGATCCTCAGAGTTACTTATGATTGGCCTGTTACCTACTCAGTAGGAGCGTAACTGTAAAGGGGTGTTAGCAGGTAGTCAGCCGCATTTTTCACATACTTTTTCAAGCATAGATGAACAGGAACTAGCGAAATGTAAACCCACGACCTTCAGAAAGATGGTCGACTTCTACTGGTTAAAATTTGTATCGCCGCCCTGTGGAATAAAAACGTCTCATGAACAGAAAACCGTTTCCATTCGTTCACAAGGCCCAATTCAGGAAGTAAATCCTTCTATTTATTTATTTTACATAGTCAGCAGTGTCAACAAGCTGTTCTCGAATGAAGTGTAAATCGGAAAATAAAGACACCATTTTGAGCGATTTTATTTTTGTTTCTTGTCCTTGCTTAATGTTGGTGATGAATCTGAGAAGAATCGAAAATTTTGACACATCTATTTTTGTTCTGGCAATTTTCCACTTCCGGACTATTCGGGGAAAAACAATTAATTGCAGATTCCATGTAAAACCGAAAGCGATTGCTTTCTAAAACCTACTCAGGCTGCTTTATATTATTGCTTTCTAAAACCTACTACCCTCTGGGCAAAAAACATGGCATAAAATCTGTCTATTCTAGATCTCCATCGTTGCAGAATCCTCTAACAGTATGAGCGAGGCTAAATACTATACAAATATATTTTTCCTCGTATTTTACTAAACATTGGAAGAAACGAACGGGAGTACTTTCATGTTGTTCTTTCTCGAGTGTACACAAGCAGAGCGTGAAATTGTACTGTTTTAGGCTGCCATGATTTCATGGGATGAATTATTTTCTTTACAAATTTTCATCTGTTGCTTGGTTGCCACTTTCATTTCCGGATTGTGTATAATAATTGTATTTTGTTGTTTTTAATCCTTCTGACATTGAGTTCATGTACAGAATTATTAATTATTTTGACGTCAAACTTTCGCACCAAACAATTGCAACATGTGACAACATGTCATAATGGCATGTACCCAGAGACAATAGAATTTATACGTTGTATTAGTAAAGTTTAGTTTCACATTTAGTCTCAGTGCGCACGTCTGAGAAGAACTGAGAAATGACCAAATTCAACCCTTGCGTGCAGCCAAGGTATCACTGTGAATTGCTCGGTGGCTTAACGTTTGTTGCTGGCATAGAATCTGGTGATTTCATAGTCTATGGCATGTTTTCAAACGTTCAAGTATAGAGACAGATAGTAAGGTGTAACTTTACCTCACTATTATGTCCAACTCAACTTTTATGTACTTTATGTCAGTAATTAGAGAGGTCAAGTTGTACCTACTTCGAGTTTTAGGAAAATAGAGCTGAGGTTTTCTTCAGTTTTCAGTTTTCTTCAACCCGTTAAGTGTGGAAAATTACCACTGCTCGTTTTCATAAACTTAATGCACATCCATAACGCAACAAAATGTAGCGTTATGTTGGTATATTATATAACGCTGCCAGACCAGCGTTCTGTAATAAACCAACATACAAAATTTAACACTTGTTGTTGCGTTAAAGGATGGGCTTATGAAAACTTATGAAAACGTGCTGTATGAGTAAAGGCTGTTTGTGTTTGCGTGTAAAATAATAAAGAATCGAGGACGTAATCTCCACAAGTTTAACCACTGAAAATAAGAGAATCCTTCATTGAGCTGAAAATGCATCGCATCAAATCACCTTTCCACTTCAGTAGATCCTTGGTCAATTTACTGAATTTCCAGCTCCTGAAATGGATTTAATTTTGCTTCATTTGATCTCTATGCTGTGTCTTTCCCATCCTTTAATGCAACAACAAGCATTAAATGTTGTATGTTGGTTTATTACAGAATGCAGGTCTGGTAGTGTTATGTAATACACTAACATAACGCTACCTTTCTTTTGCACTATGGATGTGCATTAAGTTTATGAAAACGAGCTGCATGTAACAAACCACTATTATCGCGTTGAAGGATGGGCGTTAAATTTATGAAAACGCACTGTTTGACTCAGTGCCTGTTGTTCTAAAAATCCTTAACCAGACATTTCATCCTCAGCAGGTGGAATGACTTTTACTGCTGAAGTAAAATCAGAAAAAAAGTTTACGCAAAAAAAGTGTAACTTAAGCTCGCTATTAACTAAGAGACAATAGGATTTGTGGCTTATTTTGTCTCACTCAACTTTTATGTCGTTTGTGTCAATAATAACCGAGTTAAATAGCGGCCTCCGGTGCACGTTGCTGCGGGCAACAGCTCACAAGTACTCTGACAATAAACCTGAGCATCGCCACATGTACCAAAAATGCACGAGAAGTCTTTCTCCACTAATTGAGATTTGCGCTTTTATAAACTTGTAAGTAAAATAAAAGAGATATGATGGTATGATGTGTAGCTGCGACGAAAGTAGACGAAGGCTGCCTCACAGTCACTTTAACTGAAATACAGAGACCCAGTCATAATGTTCTACAGTTGATTATGTGTGAATTTTGTCAATTTCATGCTGTGCTATTGGCACAAAAAAATAAGAAATCCTAGTGTTAATGTTTGCAAAAGTTCAGTCCTCCGTAATCAACATATTCTTAGTCAGAAGGAAACGTTGCCCTGTGTTATGAAATTTGGTGATTTGCTTTACTTTTTTCTTATAAATAAAGAACCAAGGAAAAGAATTTGAATTGTGTGGGTGGCCTCTATTGTGGTTTCTCTTCCTCATTCCATTTTAAACTCATCTCAAAGGTGGATTTGTTTTCACACTGAGTATTGTTGGTTTCGAGATAGAAATACGTAAGGTAAATGTATGTACAATGCATTTCATAACACACAAACTAAATATGTTTGATGCACATTTGATGTTGTGGTGCCTCGGTCCGCCCACCATTACTGACAAAATGGTCACAATGAAAAAAACTAACTGCATTATGGTCCACAAAGTCGGATTCGTAAAGACTCCATTCACCATTCTGCCTTCCTTGTATTGTACAGTGTTATGTGATATTGATGATACTACAGTATGACATGTGAAACAGAGATGGGAACAGAAGGAAAGTATGGGACACCATTTCGAAACAATAGGACATCGTGGGATGTGGGAGGACGGAAGTTAAAGAAACGTAAACTTCAGAGTAATTCAAGCCATTCTGAGAAATCTTCCACCAGCACTTCATATTTCTTATTATTTTTTAATATTTCGAAATGATAATACACAGTAAACTAAAAATATCGAAATCTCCTTTGCTGTACTGTAGTTGTGTCAGATTGGTCCAAAAGGACGGCATTGAATTTACAGTCCAGAATTTTTTTCTGGTCATACCAGGAGTAGATTTATTTCTTATTAAAATAAATTCAGTCTTGTGTTTTATATACGAATTTGATACAAATAGAGCAGAATAAATTACCGTAAAGATCATAGCCTTTTAAGGCAATGTGAAAGCCATAATAAGTTCCTTAATTCCCATCAATTTCCGTTTTCACAACTAATTTAAGAAAACAAGACTTGAATGCTTGTCAGAATATGAATTTGTCATTTTCGTTTGGTCTTTACTCGAAAAGTATACTTGATTCAATATTATTGTTCATCGTCTTCACAGCTTTTGAAAATCCTATCAATTTGGAAACTTAAGGACAAAAGAGAGAACAAGAGAATTCCATGCTGTAATTCATGTCGTGCTCCTACTTTTATGCGACTTAAAATCATTCAGCACAGCGGGAGATTCTCTCGTTCTCTCACTGATCTATTCGTTTTCCGCTGAAGAACTGTTCTCCCTTGCATATTGGTATTGAAGTCGATTTTAAAAAACAATTTGTGAAAGTTTGTCTTTGAATCTGAGACAATAGTGGAAACAACTTACTTTTCGTTCTTTTTGAGTGTAGACTGTGTAACAGTGTTGGGCAGGCATCTAGCTTTGAACATTTTGCCTGAGTTGTGGACTCTGTACTGAAATTGCGCCAAATTACTCCCATGTGAATTTTGCCCTCCACGCACCTTTAACTCTGTAATGAAACAGATAATGGTATCACGACCCCCGTGAGGGTGGATATCTCCCTTACGCCTACGCGAGTACAGCTCGGACCATCAATCGATGAATCGATATATTACATGTATTGCCAAAATAATATTTGTATCATTGAATAATCTGTATGAACTTTTTGATTAGGCACCCAATCTATGTTGAGCACTACACGGAATTCGTATCAGAAGTTTAACAATGGCGCATCAAAAGCACAGCGTGAAATTCTTTCGTTCTCTCCTTTGTTCTCTTAGTTTCCAAAATACTATTTCTGCTCGCTGGTGTCTGGTTAAGGCTCTTCATTTTGAGAACAATGGACATTTTTGTCAGAGTCAAAGACGCATCATAGAATTCCATTGACGCAAAAAGAACTGCTGTGCTTTTGATGTTTTATTGTTCCGGAACTGATAGGAATTTCAAGATTTGTGTGCCAGGTTTAAATTTAGACATTCAAGAAGGGACCTTAGCAGCGGAAAAATATCAAATATAAAAATACCTACTTTATTAGGAAAATAGGTCAGGTAGCCGACACACATTTCTTCGTTCGTGCCCTCCCCATAATGCACGTAATTAGTGTGCGGTGAACCTTTCGATGTAAAGTTACATTCTACGATGACCTCGTCTCCCGGACAAATCAACTTCCCCGGATAAAATCTGTGATGGAAGTTAAGTTAAAGTTCTTGCACTTAATATACCGCTCTTTTAAGCTAGTTCTGGTTGTCAAAGGCGGCTTACAACCTTAAACCCCAGCAGAGAACTCACCCAACCTTGGTGTGAGCCATCACCTTGAGGTGATTGGAACAGGAGCAGCCTACATCCCATGAAGGGCCGGCATACTCAATCATGTCCTCTTAGCATTTGCCGGTACCATTTTACACCTTGGTGTGTTAAGCCATGAATATAACGTTAAAAGTTACTGAGGTTATCTCTGTTTGTCTTGTATGGTTTTGTATTTAGGTATTGCAGTTCAGCATACCATCACAAAATTTAGCTATGAAATCTACATTTTGTTCTCGACTTTTTACTGAATCGAGTTATGAATTTAAAATTTTCTATTCTATTTGTATTTTTTTATTCTTGTAATGACTTGAAAAGGACTAAATGTATTCATGAATCTTAAATTAGTCACTGAAACATTATCAGTTATTATATAAATTTATAATAGTACAAATTCTTTGCCTAATATGCCAAATTGAGTAGTAAAAAAGTAAGAAAAACCTAGAATAACCGTAACTTACACATGTTCGATCGGGGTATTGTAATCAAACGTTGCGTCGACTGCGATGGTCTCAGAGCCAGTTGGTTTCTTTATTGTGATGCTGCCACTGTCCCCTGAAAAATTACAAAATTGGAATTATTTATTCACTCTCGCCAGAAAACGAAGAATGTACAACAGTAGAATAAAACCGTAGCATAAAACAGTAGAATAGAACTGCCTTCTGTGCTGGTGTGTTTATAAGTTGTGCCAGAGAGGATAATTTTTTATCAGTTTTCGAACAATAGAAATCGTTCTCTCTTGTTCTCACCTGTCACCAATGCTTAAAAGAAAAGTCAAAACAGATGACTCGATATAACCACGAAACCCAGAGGCGGCCGCAGCAAAGGTCCAAGAAGGTTCCAGTGGCCCCACAGAATGAGTGTGCACTGGTCGCAGAGAAGGGAGTAGTACACAGTTCTACCATAAATACTTACCCAGAAGATGCATGTGGATATTTGCGGATATTAATTTGAGGCAAGTAGGCTCAGCCATTTTGGGTCTCTTGGTGCATTCTTTGGAACAAACAGCATACTCTCTGTGCTTTACAGAGTTGGGTGGAATGTTCAAAAACAGCTGACCGACCTATGGAAAATAAAAGCGTTTCGTGTCAACTATTCTATTCAAACTTTGACAACGATAAAGAACAAAGAAAATTTTATTTAAATTACTAGATGAAACCCGGGTTTTGCACGGGAAACCTGCCCCCATAAAGGTCCAACCCCTTGCCAAATAAATTATGTTAATGAGGCACCAATCAGGAAGCCAGAAACTGGTTCAAGAAACCGGGTAAAATTATCATGAACAAGTTTCCTGAATGGCTATTTTTTAGGTCAAACTGCCAGTTATGTGACAGAATCTTGCCTTCTAATCTTAATAGTATGATTTGGAAGTCTGTACTGTAAAGAAGAATACCTGTAATGTTCCCAGATCATTTGCTCGCAGCTGATCGGTATAAAACAGTGTAAGTCCCGAACTATCCACCAGGCCAGATGCTAACGCTGGGTTGTTCCAGTGATACTACAATGATACATATAAAATGTGAGATTTTCACCTTTACAAAGAACTTGCAAAGTCTTTCAAATCTATCTTGACAAGGAATTTTAATTAAAATTTGGGGAATGGGAAGTTATTTCAGTGTATTTGAAATTCTTTATGCCGCCCACATATTGATACGGCATCTATTTACAATATTTTAACCCGGAGTGATTAGTTGACAGAATTTCAAGCAGATGTCAAGCTAATTTGTTTTGGTGCCCTGATTCCTAGTTTCATGCACCTAGGGTCACAGATCAGTGCTCACAATGGAACAATAA
>JBCAUI010003129.1:0-10330 GCA_038406195.1 Haplosyllis anthogorgicola
ATAAGCGGAACAAATATCTATATATTTTAATTTGACTGACTGCAAGAGATTGTATCGATATAAGCGGGATATCGATAGGAGTGTATATTTTTCAACCTTCGCCAGGGTATTGGAGGAGCGATACATATAAGCGAGAATTCTTGAAAAACTACAATAAGTGGATAATTTACCAAATTCAGCGACAGTTTTAATATTCCAATAATTGATTACAGAAAAACGTTTTCCGGGTATAAATTAAGAAACGAAATGTTGTCACTGTTTTGATACATTTTAGGCGTTTACAATTGAATTTATATCGAAGCAAGACGTCTTTTGAAGTTTAAAGATTAAAATGCAGAAGTTCCAGACACTGATTGTCTGATGGACTGTTGGATTGCCTTTTCAGATATGGCTAAAAACATTTAGATTAGAACAGAAATAACGGCACCAATTTTATTAATTTCCACCAATCTGCATGCTTTATATTAAAGCAGACTTTTACAATGACAAATGATGATGCAGGATGGGATGATGTAGCTTACAGCTTCTGTATTGATTAGCCAATTCAGTCAGGAGCTAATGAAGACATACGGTTACATTTCAAACATTGATTTTTGCACGACATAATTTCCATCGCTACTTTACTAGTTTCCTTTTCCAGTAACTCACATGGTATTTCTGTACATCCATGTCTTTGCAGTGACTGCAGCTTCCATTAAAAATTTCTCGGATGAAACTCCACCAGACTGAAGGAATGGAAATATTTTAAACAGATAGCTACAGAAAATGGGTCCGCTCAAAAGTGATGTATGAGATGGGATAGCATTGTCGGAAGAATGCAAGTGCGGCAGAATATAGACTGAGGCCTTCTGCAAACAGGCCTCCTACCACACTTGTCAATAATTCAAAAGCACTCTAGGCTGGTAACATGGCACAGACACAAGTGAGGATGAAAAAGCAACAGATCTATCTTTGATATTTAGCATGTTATCCAGAGAATGTTTCCCGTAGTGTTTAATCATCCACCGCAATTAATAGATGGGACCATGGGGAGAAAATGGGGAAGACGTTTCGGTAAGTTTTAATTCTGGTTCTAAAACTGCACTATGCTTCCACACATTTTTGACATCCCAACAAGGTAATTGGAAACGCTTCAACACGAATGCAGTATCGATCACTGAGTAATTTATAGATTTTTTTGGCAGCAGTGAGCACAAAGTGTACTCTGCAAAAGGTGACACTGTACATTCATCGGTCATAACTTGTGTATTTAAGTAGATCTGCTTTTCTGCCAAAAGAAATTAATTGTTCTTCAAGCTTTGATGTATATAGATTTGTAAATGTGGTTGACAACTTGACATGTATTGTGAATATTTTCTGTGCATTGTTATGTGTGTGACAAAAATCCATCAGCTTTCATGCATGGCATCATTGCCCATTAGTAAATTTGCTGAACATCAAATCAATTGCGTATCGGCTGAACAAATTCCACAGACATATTTTATTTGAATAACGACAAACTGGATTATATTCTGGATCCTCTGTAAATTTTCCCTTAGCAAAGGATAATTGATCGAAAGATACATGGCATACTTTTCGACCTTGCGATATTCCTTAATTAACAGACCAAACTTGAAAAAAAGCAATTTTACTGACTGACACCACATACCTAAACCCTCTGTAAACATATTGGAGAACTTACTTTTTGGCGAATAAGTCACAAACATGTATATTCTGACAGGGACTACACTTTCCACCTTATGTTCCGAAATCAACATTAGGCAGCGAATAATTTGTCATTGACAATAGTTTTCTAACTGGAGGTGATATTTTAATTACGGAGCTTTAGTGAAATTTTCTAAGATGCTACAATTAAAGAAAATCATGTTGTCTCCTGAATTCATTTACTTTTTACGGAACGTACCAAGTCACGACTAACGTATTTGGCATGCATGCAACAAGTTGGGCGACATTCTTAAAATAAGTCATTTTATTCACATTCATTTACTCTTTGCAGTTCACAAAGCGGATCCGACTCATCCACAGACAGTGTATGTTTTGTTCTTACTCATCTTCAGTATTCCTGGGCTCAGTCTGTATGTTGGATATCTCATTGGAAATACATACCAAGTGGCATACAATGGAAAATTACCGAAAGACAAAGTGGTTGTAAAGCATTTGTTATTGAATGCCTCACTAAAGAACTCGCATTACCTTGCTATGGATATTTCTGGAGGTCTTGGTAATATCATGTTTCAATATGCCAGTCTCTATGGGATTTCTAGAACCAATGCAATGATTCCTATTTTGGATGAGAAGAGCTACTTGTTCACGATATTTCCCAGTTTAAGTGCAAAGCCTTTGGGTGAACTCCCGTCGTCGGTTGAGCTGTGGAGTCATTTCTTAGAGGCAGAACCTACGCAATATGACAAACGAGTTTTATCATTGAATTTCGGCAAAAATATTTTGCTCAGAGGACGTTTCCAGTCGTGGCGTTATTTCGATCATTCTAAACATGAAGTTCGCAGGCAATTTACATTTCTGTCATCAACAGAAGAAACCGCAGAAGAGTTCCTGGCGAATGCTTACACTCTTCACAGAGAGAGTTTTCCAAATACCAAGACTGATGTTAAATTTATAGGAATCCACATAAAGAAGAAGGACAGTCCAAAGGAATACAATGTTGGCAGAGGGCCCGTCACGTCTCCATTGGACTATATCAAACGTGCTATGAATTACTTTGGTGCTAAATTTCAACATATCATCTTTGTTGTCACTTCGGATGACAAGAAGTGGAGTAGGCATTACATAAAATCACGCAAGCATCTTGTAGTCTTTTCTCCGCACAAAAGCGCTTCACTTGATCTATGCATACTGTCTAAATGCAATCATACAATAATGACAGCTGGTACCTTTGGCTGGTGGGCAGCTTTTCTTGCCAATGGCGAAACAATTTATTATAAGAATTTTCCATCAAAGAGTTCAATATTATCGCATGGTTTTTTATATCGTGACTTTTATTATCCTCACTGGATAGGCTTGTAGTTGCCAATTTACAAATACATGTACTGGATACTTTTGTTACTTTCCTATCGTGCCAATATTTATACAGTATTGAGGTTCATGTCTTCATATGATCTATGCACTGGCAATCACTTTAAAACTTATTAAATGTGTTCAGTTTACATATGTGTGAAACATTTAAGTGAAGTTCACATATTTGGTCTTTCACAAAAACAAAATACATGTACATGCATGATTTCTAAATAAATTGCGAGCTTCAGCTCGTTATAATATTAAACATCGTCTTCATTCCTTGCACAAAATATTTACATTTAATATTAGTTAGAATAACGGAGTAACACTTGAGGTCTCAAACAGTAGGGTACAAATTATGACATACAAAGCGCGATTTTATGTCTAAAATTATGTGATGGTGTGCTGAAGTGCAATGGTAAAGCATAGGAATTTTCTGCTGCATCATAATTATGGCAGCACCTGACGGGCAATAAGTACACGCAACACTTAGTTTTCTACTGACTGTGAGGCGATTCAATATTGTCAGAACAATTTTCGAGACGAAATCTTCATTCATGTGTCTTCATTTTGGGAACAATAGAAATTTACACCGTACATTAGTTCGAGTGAAAGACACAGCGTAACAATGAGATACAAACCTTGAACTGGGAACCCTGGGATGACAAATTTACAAACGTCATCACTGATGAAGACTTTCTTAAAAAGCACCTAAAAAAACTTACAATTTGGTTGGGCTTGTAAAGTAGATGTTTACAACTATGTACATAGGTCTACATCATCCAAAAGAGAAGATTCAGTATTATTACAGTTTACATTTATCGTCCGCCTTTAGAGTTGGTTAAATTCAATGTAGAAAGTGGAAATGGATCTCCACAATGCCCATGGATATCATGGAAATTACATGCACCGCCTACTTGCACCATCAATCTTCTCCTGTAGTTCATAAATCTGTTCACAAATGCCCGGTAATTCTTCAGATAAAAGGGAATCTCTATTGAATTAAGTTGCTCAGGTTCTTCTTCCATATCAGAAGCACTCTGTTGAGAATTAATATCGGTTGCTGACTGCGGTAGCAGATTATGTTTCTGCCTCAGCAGTCTGTAGAGAACTGGTAACGGAGGAAACATATTCACCTCGGTTCTTGTTCCCATTGGACATGCCTTGTGATAAAGAAAAATACACCATATATGCAATGATCATGTTTCAAATGCAGGAGAAATAACGTTTAATTTCATTTGATTAAATGAATCAAGAACCAAGATTGTTAAATCGTCAGATTGGTCTTTGAAAGATTCTTCTCAAGTAATCATAATCGGGTATCTTTCGCTGCCCAGATGATAATAATTGTTTTAATTTGGAAACAAGGAATTCCATGTTGTTCTTTTGAGGTGCACAAAAACCCACTGCATGAAATTTTATTGTCGCTGACTCTTTACAGTCATTTTAAATCTACACGTATCACATTTTATAATTTGAAAATTGCAAATTAATAGTAAATTTACATGATCTGAACGGGACATCATGAGTTACCATTGATTCCAAATTGGATTTCATGTATTCTGTGTGAAACTTTGTACTTTTGTGAAGGAATACAAGAAAATACAACAACGCAGTACTAACCTGCACGATTGTTCTGCGATTAGAACACATGACAAAGGTACACCTCGGGTCCCCTAAATCCAGATTCCTGTGAAAGTAGTTTCCATCCGGTACCCCCAAACACGCTCGAGAAGCTGGTACTGAAATTAAACAGTTAAATAAGCACATTTTAGTCACCGAAGGGAATAAAAATAATGAATAAGCCATTTGTATCAGACAAGTTACTGGTAGACTATGTCAAATAGATGTACAGAAATTAGAAAGGTTATGCCTTAACGAGCTCATTACAACTTAAACAGCTAACGCCTTAGGAACACACAAAGGATTATTTGGCACATCTTCAAATTGTGCTCTGCTTCTGAAAAGTTTTACTTTAACAATAATCTACGTACACTCCTCCCCGGATATATCGATATGGCTTATATCGATATCCCTCTTATATCGATAAATAATCCTGTGCCAAATTTCTTCCATTGACCCTAATGTTAATTTCCCCGCTTATATCAATACTTTTCCCTGCTTATATTGATATTCTTTTCAGATTTTACTTCTTGATGGGATATGATTGAGGGTCATCTCTAGTGTCTATGCCAATAGGGACGTCTAATTTGGGGCCTTAAAGAAATGGTTTTAATTTAATTTTAAGTCACAAAAGTTTTCCAAAAGCAAGAATAAATCATCTGCACTTCAAAAGAATTTGATTAACTTATTCAACAAGTCACTTAAAACAAAAAATAAGTGCAAGAAGCCACTTTAAAAGCAAAAGCTGCATGATACAGTACTGGCTTATGTCAATTGTATCTGAAGTGGCTTCTTGCACTTCAATTGTTCAATAGGTCACTTCAACAAATTGTTTTCACAAAGGGGAGATATAGATAAATAATTGACATGAGCCACTTCAGTATCACATAGGTTTTGCTTTTAAAGTGGCTTCTTGCACTTATTTTTTGTTTGAAGTGACCTGTTGAATAA
This sequence comes from Haplosyllis anthogorgicola, assembly GCA_038406195.1. NCBI lineage: Eukaryota > Metazoa > Annelida > Polychaeta > Phyllodocida > Syllidae > Haplosyllis > Haplosyllis anthogorgicola. The sequence goes on from JBCAUI010003129.1 coordinate 5,590, forward strand.
GTGAATCAAAGTTTTTTTCAAGTGCAGATGCTTTATTCTACTTTTTGAAAACATTTGCAACTTAAAATTAATTAAAACCAATTCTTTTTGCACTAGATTAGACGTCACTATGGGTGAAGACACTAGAGATAACCCTCAATCACATCCCATCAAAAAGTAAAATTTGAAAAAAAAAATACATATATCAATATTTTGGGCAATTTTCCCCACTTATTTTGATTCCGTTTATATCAATATCCCACTTATTTCGATATTTTTTCCACACCAAATATATCAATATATCCGGGGACGAGTGTAATACACTCCTCCCCGAATATATCAATATCGATATCCCACTTATATCGATACTTTTTTTCCGCACCAAATTAATAGACCTTCATATTAATTGTTCTGCTTATATCAATATCCCGCTTATATCGATACTATTTTCCCGCAACAAAAATATTGATATATCTGGGGACAACTGTACTCTCAACATTGTAATTTGTGGAAAAACACAAATATGCCTGCCAAACTAGGAATATATGTGACATCAATAAAAATTTTATCAGAAATGAAGAGGATATGCAGAAGTGCAAGACTGCCAAATATTAAGTCTGTATCACCAACTGTGTGTCCAGGAGTGAGGTTCAAAGAAAAACACAAATATGGCTGCCAATTTGAGAAAAATGATCACAGCAACATAATATTTACTGGGCATTCATGGGGGACATAGGTGCATATGTGTGTAAGATGTGTGTAAGTGTCTATGATCAATAGTGTGCTCAGAGTGACTGTGTACAGAAGCCAATGATGACAACGACGACGGACTAATTATGATTCTGTAGGCTCTTTGGCATTTATGCCAAATGAGATAAAAAAGAGAGAGATGCTCTAAGACAGGATTAAACCAACAACGAAAAGGTGTTTTTAACCATGTGTGACAGGACATTACATTGTTACTTGAGCAGGATGAATTATTTCACAAGTTCTTTCACACTGGCGAGAGATTCCTTTACTTCCAAACATAAGGCTTATTTTTTTTAATCATTTGGATTACATTGCATGGTCAGGATTTTCAAAGTGCGGCGATCGGAAAAAAAATAAAAATAAAAATTGAACTTGGTCTCTAAAAAGCTAAACTGTTCATAAAAATAAATAAAATTAATATTTTTCTCGATCGACTTTTAATGGATCAACATCTGACAGCTTGAAGACTACCATATTTTGCCGTGCATAATGTGTTTCATTTGCCATAATTTTTTTTTTTTTTTTGAAATCCCGATTTCAAAGTGCGGCGGGTAATGTAATCCAAACAATTAAAAAAAGCCTAAAGAGACGATAATCTTATCCTCCTGGTCATAAATTGAGCTGAATTGGAACTCTTGTATTTTCTCTTTTGTTCTGTACTTTTCCAAAGTGCAGCTCGTGAAATTCCTATCAATTTGGAGACGTACAGAAAAAAGGGACAACAAAAGAATTCCAAGCTGTGCTTTTTTCAATTTCTACTGTTCCAAAACTGATAGTCATTTCACCCTCTGATAGGCATTTCAGGAGCTGATTTTTGACACAGCGTGGAAAGTCTTTTCTCATGTGTTCCCAAACCACTACATGGTCATGAACATTTATGGATCTAGGGCGGTACCGCCGGCATGCCCCCCACCCCCAACGGCCCAAATTTTCTTCGTTTTCATGCACTTTCCACTAAATTTTGGGCGAAAATAGGGGTGGCGACCCCCAAACGGGCCAGGCGCCCTCCAATGGAAAATCCTGGATCCGCCCTTGCATGATCCTTAGTTTTAATGAGAAAAACAAAAATAGCGGAGACTCCAGAGAAAGCTTGTCCGAATGAAATAGCTTTACTGTAGTTTTAACACTTGGTTTCTCTGTGAGACATGCGATGATACAAGTACAGACTCTACACTAGCGAGATCAAGCTTCCCGTTTAACGTACGTCTAAGACGAATACTGAAATCACCAGATTCCACCTCAGCAGTGAACGTAACATCGCTGAGTAATTCGGCGGCGTTACGTTTGGCACCGAGGAGAATCTGGCGATTTCATGTGTAATATTTCCTTGGTTTGAATTACTTTTTTTATTTTCTTATCTTTTTCTTAAAGTTTTTGTTGGATCAGGGTCCATTTGTGAGGCCACTGATTACCCCTGTTTTGGACCTTGTGTGACCTTCCCCGTGGGTTTTAAATCCAGGGTGGATCTCTCGCTTGCACATTTACTTGCTTGCATGTGGTGATCCCGAGGGTCACATCTGGTGCGACACCTGCCTTTTTCACCAATAGAGGTGTACACTGTACAAGCGTGTATTTAATTACAATTGTTAACTGCACGTGCACGTGCACGTGCACCTGCACCTGCACCTGCACGTGCACCTGCACCTGCCACCATATTAAACGTACTCGTACAAGTAGGGAGAAAACGTGCCGCTCGACCTCTCTCCTGTAGAAGTTTCAAAGTTTAAGACAGAAAGATAATAGGTGCAACTTTGATTTTTATTGACGATTCTGAGGTTTTATTTATGCAGACTATACAACTGTACTTTGTTTACACAACTCGCGTACACAAGCAGGTGCCAAATTGTAAGTAATATTCACCATTGTATTTATTGTCAACACATCTTAATACCATTGTTATGTAACTGAGTACAGGAAAGTAACTCACATCTGGATAGAATCTGAACCAACATAGATACAAGTGTATCAGATGTGTAAACAGTTTAATGTATCTCTCAGTATAATACAATGTAAAAGAATTCTGGGGAACAAGTACGCTGACTGAATAGCAATAACTTGTTCTATTGTGTTGAGTACAAATGAGCTGCATGCCATGAACTGGTACAAGCTTGGTTGGGCTATTGCGTTTCAATTGCGTTTGCATGGCATGAAACTTGTATTTGTCAGATTAAAATTCACACTTTTCTGCATCAACAAAGGTTCCATTCTAGATCTAGCTAAAATTAGTTACCAAAAATAATCATTAATACTTTACATAGCAAAAAGTGACACAAATCGACGAACCGACCAAAAATTCAAACATGAAATATCCTTTTCTCAGAGACCTAGTCCAAAGGAGGTTCTGCGATTGTGACCACCAAATTGTACTTTCTTTGTACATTAAAGTAGCCCATAGGTTTATACCTGTGAACATGGGCTTATAGATATGAAATGAAAAGAAACAACAAATGTTCACTGTTTAATAGTTAAAATGTGTCAATTTAATATATTTTAATGGAAAGTAAATCAAAACTAATAATAAGAAAAAAATAAGACTTTCTTTCAATCATATTTAGACTTTAAACTTGATATTTTAGTTTGAAATGAATTATTTCAAGCTAAAATATCAAGTTCAAAGTCTAAATATGTCGCTAATTTCCTATTACAGGAATTATGCTTCGACATTTTCAGGGATACCTCCACTTGACATTGAGGAAAAAATATTTTAGCCCTCAGCTGCACAACGTGAAATATTTCATAGCTACAAGCCCGCTGGCGTATAAAGGGGTGGGCAATGTAACGTGAATTCCCAGTAGGTCTTTTGCTGTACTAGGAGGAAGATAACTGTGTCTGTATTTTGGACACGAGTAATGTAGATGGCGTTGCCCTCTACCCTTCAAGTGACTTTTCCCTGTCAGCCGGTATTTACTCTAACAGCTCCTAGAATTCCTATCAATTTGGAAACGTTCAGAACAAAAAAGAGAACAAAAGAATTCCACGCTGTGGTTTTGATGTTCTATTGTTCCAAAACTGATAGGAATTCATTCCTCTTTGTGCCAGCACAAAAGGAGCGCCACAAAACTGACGACATAAAAAACGAGAATTATCCCAGCGGCTAAAGAGTCGATAGTGAACAAGTTTGAACAGAGTTCATAGTCATGCACCCTGACCTTTCCCACCCCACCTGACTGGTTCCCGGTGCTTTTTGAGCTCATGAATGTTTTAGGTTACCCATCAAAGAAGTCTCGACACATGCGCGATAGACTAAAAAAGAAAGAGAAATTTAATTTAGAACTATTCAGGAAAAAGTTCCACGCTGTGCGGATAAGGATAAGGACACGGCATGTAATTGTACTGCTTGGCGAGCGCCCCCTGTACTGGACAATTTCTCTTCATTTTCATGCAGTTTTTGGCCACTTTTTTTCGCAAAAAGTGGAAAAAATTGGGGCGCCCTGAGGTTGGCTCCCCCCGCACCAGGAATTCTGGATCCAGTTATAATTTACAGTAAATATAGAATAAAGATTAAGAAAGGAAGATAAAAAGATATGTTAAGTGTATTACAGCTCAGTGACACAAATGACATTTCTCTTTTCCTACTTAAATTTCTTCAATTTTCCTCTTAAATTCCTGTAGGCGCGTTCACCCGCCTGCGGATATCACGGCTTCAATCTCTTTAATTACCGTCAAGTTGCTGCTGATTCTCTCATCATCGTTTCATTAGGTTCCGGGCGCCACATCTAAAGCGTCAATCAAGCGCTGTTTTATCAAAGTCCTTATTTGATAAGGCCGGAGGTTTTTAATCTTTGGATTACGTTCAGAGGATGAAATTTCAAAAAAACCAACTTGGAATTCTTTTGTTGTCTCTTTTGTCCTGTACATTTCCAAAGTTATGGGAATTTCATGAGCTGATCTGAATATTTTCATATTCTTGGATTAAAATTTACAAAATATATACATATCAGTGGCGGATCCAGGATTTCTCGTAGGGGGGGGGCGCCAACCTTGGGGCGCCCCAATTTTTACCCAATTTTAG
>JBCAUI010003140.1:0-10330 GCA_038406195.1 Haplosyllis anthogorgicola
ACTTTTATAGCTAAACTCAAAAAAATTGTTGATTGCTGTTTACTTTTATCATTTTTAATGGGTTTTGGTTGCGGGGGATTTGCATTTGGGGGCAATGCAATGGCTTTGCAACCTACTGGATTGTCTATTTTTGAATTCTGTTTGGGCCTTATCTCACTGGTACAGGATCCAGATCAAATCGTCTAAAAGGAACACAGAAGAATTTGCCGCGGTTAATGAACTAATTCCATAGCACACACAGATTACTTTATATGTGGGAAGTTAGTTGGTAACATGTAGAACTCATTTTGTCACTAATGAATAGGGTGATACCTCAAAGAAGAATCCGCTTCATACAGCTGTTATTCTGATTGTCATTTATTTAACGTCATCAATAATTAACAAGTCCCTTGAACTCAGTTAGGTAAACACACCAGGGTCTTCTGTTTCAGACTGGTATTTCAGATTGAAGCAGTGCTTTAATAAATTGCCTTAATATAGGCGCAGTATACAGCAGCTGGTACAGAGAGCATTGTATCACAGAATGGCAGCTTATTACTTGTTTAAATAGTAGTTGCTCTGCACTGAACTAAGTGTAACGCACGTAAAAAGAAGATTTCTTTCATGTCTTCGGAGCCAATTCATCGTAGACACAAAGCTTTGTCTTTCTATTTTGGTAATTTCGCAATTACGTACAAAGGAAAGGACGCTTTTAAGTCAGTTTCGGTATTGTCCCTTTTCTGGTATCATAGCAGTGTACTACAGCAATTTAAGGATTACCTCAAGTTTCTGATCCAACTACAGACTGCCTGGGCTTTCCAACAGCTGAATTACACAGCCTACTATTTAAATTCCGTTCAACTCTTTCCTTTGGTACCTAGAATTTTTAGCCTTTAAGAAATGAATCATCTATGCAGGCCTTTATAATATAGTTCCTCTGTGTAGCTTACCCTAACGAGTAAGCATCCATTGATGGTTATCAGTGATGACCAAGCAGTGCACTCCGAACAATGTTGAGGAACAGGATATGGTGTGTGACTATTGTTGCTTTATCACGCAGCCGTCACAGGGCGAAGAAGCTGTACAAAAAGCAAAATTTAAAGCAAAGGGATACAATCAATGATAAGTGAAATTTAGGAATTTAGGACGGAAAACTGGTGTCTTTCAATTGTATTGATCACTTGTAGATGTTGGATTGTTTTTGAAGACATAATCAGGATATTGTTAGAAATATGAGGAATTTTGACGATGTTGAGTACAGCAAACGTCTGTCGCAAGTATTCACAGGTAATGTCTTGGACTTAGTTCTTTCAGCCTATATTTCTCACATGTTTTCATTGCTCGTTGGCCGCATGTAAACTTAGACTACAAATGTAATTGAGAACTGATTCTCCTATGGTGCGGTATCAAGAAACTGCTTGACATCCTATTTCTGGTCGTGAAACCAGACAAATTGATTTCTTCGCTCAATTACTATATCAATCTGTGTCAATCACACTTAAGAGCGAAACACCGTCCCAAGGAAGATCTTCATCACTTCGCAGGATACTCTTCGGATCTTTAATTCCAAGAACAAATATGGCAGTGCCTGTTTTAGAAATTTTTAAATAATTAGGCTTGTTGAGAGGCGGCAACTAAAGTGAGCCTGAAGCTAAAAGAGTTGCTTGTGCATTTCCAAAAATGTATGGACACGGATATTGCCATCAATTAGTCATACGTGTCCCAGGGAGGTACCTACAAACAACGTAAGCACACAAGTTTGTTATTGTCATGTTGTTTTTGTATTTTAAACCGCAGCTGTTTTGAAGTTCCAGCTTTTGGATATCTGTCAACTTTTCACACGTTAATTTACTTTTCAAACATGCATGCAACAAGGACAGTAAGTTGCAGTAGAGATCTTGCTCAATGAAACTCTGTAGTAATGAGGTCTCCATTCTGAATCATATAAACATACGGCATTATTAGAAATGATTTCAATCATACTATTGTATCCCGTGTATTAGGACAGCTAAAATATAATTTAATAAGCGCTGAGAGAGTCTACGTATATGAGTGAATTCTACCATAGTACCAAGATGGTTTTCATTATTCAAAGGCAGTTCGTTTACAAAAATGACCAACAAAGAAGCTCTCAGGCATTCGGTATCTGACTGCATGGAGTAAAATATATTTAAAATCTAATTTTGGAATCCATAGACAATAAATAGGATCAATTTCGAATGACGTAGTGTCTGTCTTCATTGCACAGTAGCTGAGACAAACCCGTTTGAAGCTAACAAATGAAATTAATGTCACAGACGCCACATTATCCATTTCCATAAATATCTTTAAAATTTAAATTAACAAAAGTGTAAAAGTGTCCTAATGATAAAGAAAGATATCGGTCATAGTCGGATATACTAATATTCCGTAATGTGTTTACATATCCATAAAATAACACGGTGGTGCTGTATTAATAAGTTTATTACAATGATATATACTTATGTGGTATTTCACCGCCACTTCGGCTGTTGCTTAATAAAACGCTTCGATTTATGGACATGCCATTGTAAACAGCAGCTGCAAAGGAAGTATTATATCATATAGTATGACAGTTTTGTTACTATATATAATGGCATATATGTGTATGAAGTTAGTGCCAGTTATGTCTTGTACCAGTGTCGATTTCTTGCCTGGCCCTTTAATGTAATTAGTCTGTACAGAGACCAAGGCTTGTACCTTAATTAGCTCCAAATCAGTCTGCGGGCCAAATTTCATTATGTAGATAAATGCTCAAGGTTATGAAATTAGCGCTTATATACTGTGAACATTTATGCAGTATTTATTTAATTTCACGCCGAAATTTGTTGCATTGATAATCATGGGAAGTCACTTGAAATATTTATTCCCATGCTTATTTAAACAATCGCAATGATACAACGAAACAAGCCATCAATATCTAATGATTTCACCAGGCAGCAATCAGTCATTTCCCTTACACGGTGATTGGAGACTAATGCAGAAACATCCAATTCCTTCCGATACCAAATTGAACAATGGAGCTGCAATGCCCATGTTAGAAAGTGGATCGCCGAACCCGAGCAGAGTATGATTCCTATTTTATCAAAATCGAATATTGTCTGTATTGCTTGTTGTATGAAAACCATAAATCCAAGGTGTTATTGGTAAAGATGTTGCTACCCATGTTTGGGATCTGCTGTTCAAGAAAAAAGGATACGGGAATTGAGTGAGAATGGAGAGGGTCGTTTATGGTTGAGGAAAGCCAAACCGTCTGATTTTCTGTTTATTTATATTTAACCACAAAGGCAAAGTTGGTTCTTTTAAGGAAACCACGCAGCTGTAGATCAAGTCCTTATGTTATGTTTAACCGATCAAGGAAAGGTGGTATTGACTATTGAGTGATAACCGTCCACAGAAGCAGGATGCTGTGTCGGCTGAATGGACCTTTGTGTAACTGAGTAAACATTCCCAAGAAGAATTAACTGTAACGTGTCTGAAGGAATGGTATTCTCCACAAAGACTGTGTCTCACCATTCTTAACGTATGAATAGACTTTATTGTGGATTCATCATACATGAATAGGAAAGATATTTCGAAGACGAACAAAACGTAGATACTATTATATTTCATGAAATACTGTGACATTTAACCCAGCAATGAGAGACTATGACCATTTTAGGTACAGTAAATGCCTAGCTCAGGCTTTTACAGGTAAGTCTAATGCACAGGCTTATTTTTTTCAGTTATTTATCGTTTCAATTTCTCGTGTGATTCCGTACAGACAGAATTGAAGATGTACAAAGGAAACAGATGGGTTCTAGATGCGGTACAATTTGCAATTAAAATAGCTCCCATCAGAGCTTTTATGTTCAGGACGAGTTTGTGGAGTGGACCACGAAATTAAGCACAAAATGCTCTTGTAGTCTTTTTATGATAGTTCGAAGTATTTAAACATATCCCATCGGAATTCCTTTATACAGATGAGAATAAGAAACAGCGAAAGAGACATTGTGCAAAAATAACCATCAATATGCCACATAATTTGGTACATAATTCAGTGAAATCACTGGGAGACATTTTCCTGAGATTTTAAAGAATCAACCGTATCTGCACTGTAGCTCTTACTTCCATTAGTAAGTATGATATGTACACTTCCAAAATCTCGAATGGAAATTTATTGAAATTTGCACCATTCAAATATAAAAGGTCTCTAAGGCTAATGTAATCCTTGCAATTTAAGCAAATCTGACATGACTGCCATTTCTTATTTGGTTCACTTAGTATTGAAATGTGTTTTGCAACAAACACAAGTGTTCAAAAACGCATTACCTCCAAAAGGATTATACGGTTTCTGTAGGGAACCATGTTAAACGGTACTTTATGGAGAAGCAACACACCGACAGAATTTGAATTATGCAGTATTGAAGAGGGCAAATCATAAGACGTAAATGTCATACCATATTTATAAGTCTGGGGTGAAAACGATTAATTTTGGAATCTTTGGAAACAAAGTCCACGCTGTAATAGTCTAATAAAACTATTAAAATGCGAAAGAATACATTGTCAGACTTAGTAGCATTCTTTCTCTGAAACAAGTATACTTTTTAAAAAAACCCCAATTGATCGCACCTTATGTATGGATGGAATAAAGAAACATTATACAAGTTTTGGAACGGCACACGATACACGACACTTTGTAGCATATGATGGATTTATAAATACCTTATGAATTTGAATCTTTAAGCGCAACTGCGGTAAAAGGTGCAGGCAAGCGGATAGAAAGTAAAATCTCTCAACGAAAACTATTATATCGGAACCTGTTGGGGAAATGAATTGTTTAGGAACATGCCTTGGACGGTCTGTGTGACCTGGTTAATTACAATGAGTACACAGATTGACTGGACTTTTTACAACTGAGAGTTTCGTGGATAGAATTGATAATTAGAATAGACACAGTTTCATTACTTGAAAGTCAACATCCTGATGTAGACAGTGTTGTATAAGCTAAAAAATGAAAAATATTAATTTTCGGGACGTACTTTTTTGCCTTGAAGTTTGAAACCTTTTTCTAGACTCCGGGGTAAAAAAGGACAAATTACACAAACGGAAATTAATTTCAGTGAACAATTCCCCAATTTTGGGGGATAAAAGCTCTAAATGAACTCGACTTAAACCAAAATCCTATGTATAGCTAAATTCTTTGAAATTTTGTACCGTAATGGGCTGGTATTCAGACGAAAATGAAAGCCATTATGGGGAAAATTATTGAGAAAAACAGTCTGTTTTAAACGTTCGACATTGAGCCATATTTTATTTTCGGTAAGAGTAATTCATAAGTTGTGGATTATGTGATTTAATGATGAAGAACCTGTCTCATGGTTTCCTTCGTAGTGACAAAAAGCAAATAGTGTTCAGTCGTTCTTTTTCCCATGTTGAATGGCTTATTTATGTGAACATTTAAATAATAAAAGTGAATGTCTCTGCTGCTTTATCACGAGGCAGTAGTTTTAGATCTGCAATTAAATGCGCTTACATAATTATGCCACGAGCCAATTGCTGATACGACAAATGGATGATTTCTTAATGTTGTCTGAAAGGAAAGAACATTAAATTTCAAAGCGAATGTTTGATGAATGTGGACGGATTTAGCACTTAGATGCTATGGGAGTTTATCTCAGTTCACCAATAGAAATACACAGAGCGAAAAACGGTTGTACCTTTTAGAAAATCATAGACATTATTGAACGTAAGCAGTCGCATTTCAATATCACGATGTTATCTGTGATTTATAGTAAAAGAAAGTTTAAAGGTTATTGAGGTTTCTTACGTCCTACACATTTCGACCACAAAGGTTCATTTGAGACATTGTGTAGCTGACATATGAATGGAATTATTTCGTTGTACCTTTCTTTCTACAGAATAGAAACCTGGGACGTTTCATATCTTTTAGCATTTTGAATAAAGAGTTTAAAAAAAAGGTTAATTTAGCTGTACCATTTGGTTGGTCAGAAAATGTGCCATCATAAAGATTCGATCGTTTTTGCATGTAAACTCTCCTAACGTCGAGTGAATGAAACCAAAACAATAAAAGATTAGCAAGACGAAGATTAGCATTCTAAACGTTGAATAGAGATGACCCATGGTTTCCCAGTGTCAATGCGTCTGTTAATCAGGAGGAAATTGGTTGTTAAAGTGCTCGGTTGATGCCAAAGTCAATAGGAAAGATAAAAGGGTTGTACCATGGTCAAATTTTAGTACCTGTTTATGCACAAGTATCAAGAACGGCCATCACTACGCTAATAGGTCGGCCACATTATATTTCAAGAGATTTTATGGGAAACCACCGTTTTCCCATCAGATAAAAAAGGCTGGATACACTGAAGACTTTAAAAGACAAAACATCTTGAGCCTTGTGCAAAATAAACGACTTTTTTTAGATGAAATGTCGTTCCCGAACGAAAGAAATGTTCTTCCGGATTTGATTATAACGATATTAAAACAATGTTGATGTAGCACTTTGACTGGGTGATAAATATGACATGCACATGCACAACCATACTGAGAAGCGAATCATTTCATCAATGTTCACGAGGAATGTGTTGGTGCCAGTGTGTGATGCTGGCTATCAATATTTCATTTGGAGAACTGTGGTCTATAATTTCGACAGATTGTAGAAAATTTTATTTAAGCTCCTGAGTGTTGTGATGTAGCGGAATGTTGAGCTGGGAAAAAATTCATATAATTTATAAAGCAAGTGTTCATAAACTGAGCGTGTGCGAATTATCTCTTGATAACCAAGTTAGCTTCACGTGTGTACTGAACTGAACATAGACTTCGTTACAAATAAGATGTTGTCGCTGCTAAACGTTTTCAAAAGTGAAGCTTGCTTGGAGTTATGGCTTGCCAGTGTTTAGTCGATATGCTAAGCTCATTCTAGCTTTACTGCCCTGCTGTGGGAGACATTAATGGTAGATTGCGTCGAATCGTAGGTACTAAAGAAAGGCAAATTAATCTGCCTAAATTAGTTTTTTCTGTTTAGAAGATTGTCCCATTGCAAATTGTCTATTGATCCATTTTGCTAAGGAAAATACTAAAAACTAAACCCACAATTTGTGGGGCTATCAACCTAGTTGATGGAGATTGCAGTGGATTTGCTGTGGAGATTTTTTAAAGCCTATGCATGGTATAAGTATAACCACGAGCTCATAACTTTATCTGCTTATGGTATAAATTACATAGAGGTATTTCCTAGGCATGACATTACAAAAATACACATTACTGCTATGTGCATTGAAATGCTTCTAAGTACTTGACACCTTTCTCAACAATGAGAGCAGACAATTGATTTTCCGCTCTGTGGCATCGGCATATTGATTGTAATTGAAATTTGTACATGGGAAACGTGTAATGAGTGATTGTAATGCGAACTGTTCCTCTGTCATTTATCCATGAAGGGATTTTTTCTGGCTCATTGACAGTGCACTGCCGACAAGCATAAACAATCACGAATGTCCGTCGTTTTTCTAAAGCATATGATGAATTCACTCGCCTTTCTATTCCATCGAAACAACTTATACAGCTCTTTACGAGTTTATTAATCTGGTATTGAAAATACGTTTCTGGTACTTGAGGGAAACTGCTGCACGGAAGTCTGCACATGGAAAGTTACAAAAACAGTTTGTAGCCATATTTAAATTTTCCACTCATGAAAAATGTAATTCGTTTACAATTTGGATCTTAGGCTGCCGCATGTAAATGAGTTTAGGTCTCATGGACCTATTTTTAGTAAAGGCGCAGAAAAGGGCATTATTTGATGTGGCACTTGTAATAGGATAAATAGAAGGCAATTTATACGGTGTCTGGTATTGACTGATTGTCCCGTTACAAAACATGAGGTACACCCAGGATATATTTGTGCAAATTGCAATGAATAGATTTAGGCAATTTGCAGCATTAAATGCTGGTGAATACATATTTATATTGCGTTTAGGAGTAAAGCATGCGAGTAAATTGACATGAATAAATTAAGTAAATTGAGTAAACCACATGATAATGAAGTAACTGAACAAAGTAACTGAACTTCAGGGAGAAAAGACACGTTCCGTTCAATGAGTATTCGTGACAAAAAATCTGTAACGAAAGAACATGGCTAGATGATCATGATGTATTTACTGTACTTCATGTCTGGGGTTTCTATTTTGTAGAGGAATTGATAAAAAAGATTAATTGCCTTGTAGTATTTCATTGCTTGGTTAACACAGACTGAATTAGCTAGCAAGCCTTTCAGGTTTGAACATATACCATCGAGAACAAAGACTTTCGACAGTTTCATTAAGCGATACACCATCAGTTGCTTCAATAAATCTCTGCACAGGATGTACAGATGGTCCTTCTGTGTCCATAGATTGTGTCCTGTGTCGTCAGGTTACTGCACAGTGTGTAAAGCATTGGTTAATCTTTACGAGATCAAGATCAGCAATACAATAAGCAATGAGGTAAATGAAAAAGAAAAAATCATGGCATTTTTGAGCTCTTACTAGTTGCAGGCTGGGAAATAAGTTAAATTTTTTGTCCGACAAAATTGGTATTTCTGTGTAAAATTTAATTAAAATTTTGCCCGATTTAGGTAAATATTGCCGATTTTTTTTTCAATTTTGTCCGAGAATATCGGACATCGGGCGTAAATTTTCCAAGCTGTACTTGGCATGATTTGTTTGATAATTAATAGATTGTTGTGTTGCACTTGCTTAAGTTGTAGACTGGGAGATTTGCACTTGTAATGTTTTAATTCTGATATTACACAACAGTGACTAAATAAGGTAGGTGTCTTGGGAAACTCCAGGATTTAGATTGCCACCCCCTTGTCTATCAGACTTTTTTTATAAAACATAGATTTACTGTACATACAGAATATTTCGACAGAACATATTGGGACATTAATACAACAGCAAGCACATCAGAAATACGTTGCACATAGATCTATCAGATTCCCTTTTGAGCAGGATATTAGAATTGACATTGGCACTTATGGTAGAAAGGCAATATTCAATAATAAACAGTTTTGTAATGACATTTGCTGTAGGAAGGAGAGTTATTTATGACAAGACTGAATTCGTGTTTTTGCTGCAGAACCATATTTTTCATCCTGTGCAATAAATGTCATGAATATCAATGTCATGGTGGAAATATTTTCAATTTTATGTCTCTAATAGCACAGCATTTAGCGCATTATATGTTCGTAGCAACTCGTAGCCATTATGTAATTTTGGATGTGAAGGGCAAACACGAGAACCATACCAATAGGTTTCCCGTGCTAACACAACACAGCGCATCAGGCATTCGCCTACTGCATGAGTAAGAGCCTAACGCTTAACGCGAGATAAAAAGAATTTGATTCCTCACATATTTCAGACGTGAAGTGCGTTTTTCCCAGGATGTTACTGTGATACAAATTCCGAGTGCGTCTCATCTACTGATTGCAAAAAGCACCTCGAAATTCATCATAGGATTGTCCTTATTAGTCTATCACGCTTTGCGTCGATAGACTTCTGTGGACGGCAAGGTGGTTTTGCTATGAAGTCAAAAATTGAGGACGAGGTGTTGGAGGATGAGGTGTGAGGATGGACCTCCCCCCCCACCCACCCCAGGATTGAGGACCAGGTGTTGGAGGACGAGGTGTGGGGATGGACCCCCTCCCCCCCAGGATGGAGGACCAGCTGTTTGAGGATGAGGTGTGAGAGATGGATCCCTCCCACCTCCTGATGGAGGACCAGTGTTGGCATCCATTCAAACTTGTTCAATGTGAGGATGGGCCCCCCTTCCAATCTCATATACTAGGTGACAGGAAATCTATCTGTTTTTCAATTTGAAAAAATGTAAGGGATGAAGCATTTTGACCCAAACACATTACTTTAAAATGAATTATGTATCGTTTTGACAAAAACACATTACTTCAATTCCAACTATGTTCTGTTTTTACCCTAATGCATCACTTCAAATCTAACTATGTGCCATCCAAGTATGGGCAGCCTTGACCCGAACGCATCACTTCAAATCCAACTATGGGCCGTTTTGACCCAAACGCATCACTTCAAATCCGACTATGGGCTGTTTTGACCCAGACGCTTCACTTCAAATCCAAGTTTGGGAACTTTTGACCCAAACGCATCACTTCAAATCCAAGTACGGGCCATTTTGATCCTAATGCGTCACTTTAAATCCAAGTATGGGCCATTTTGACCCAAACATGTCACTTCAAATCCAAGTATGGGCCATTTTGACCCAAACACATCACTTCAATTCCAACTATGATAGCTTATCTTGATTTTTAGCTGGAAAATGTAGTCATAGA
>JBCAUI010003151.1:0-10330 GCA_038406195.1 Haplosyllis anthogorgicola
GTTGTCCCTGTTGATTTCTCCGGTGGTGGGGTGGTCACCTCCACCACTGTTGCTTCAAGTTCTTCTACTACCCCACCAGTGGTCCCTGCATCAGTGGGCAGACAGTTACCCATGGGTGGGTCCACAGGGGTTCTGTCCAAATTCATGCTGCCTTTTCTCTACACATTGGGTTTTAAAGTGGCGCTAAGGCCAAAACTTAAGTTTAACAATCAAACACCACGTAACACTGTGGGGCACCTCACCCACTCTGCTCCCGATGTAGCCACCTATGAGAAACGGTGAACTTCAATGCTCCTAAACACCCTCGGGGATGTCAGGTCTCAACCCCTTTCAGTGCCACAGCTCTTATGGTGCAATTCACAGTTTGCAGTGCCTATGTGTCTGCCTCTATGCTGGCCACCTCAGGTGCGGCCACTGTCAAAGCATCCAAGACACTTAACCAGGTCACTGCTAAGATTAACACCAGTGCCCACTCAGGGACACCACAATGTCAAGGCGGGAGCCACCCTCTCGAATCTGGGAGGTTCTCCACTTCGGTCTCAGTTGGGAAGATTGCTTCCCGTATCTCTGGGCACCAGCTGAAGTCCAAATGGTGGTGACCTGGCTGCATTATGCTTACTTTGAGGCTTTATCAAGCTGCCCAACACAGCATGTGGCACAACAAATAACTACTAACTAAAGGACCCAGGCTGATGGGCACTGGGTTGGATGCTATTAATGACTGAAAACAACAATTAAATAAGACTTTGAAATGTCTCATGAGACAGATGCCTGGGAAGATGCATGAGTTAACCCAATGGACACTAGGACAGATGTGTCCCCATTTTCGGGGTTACACATTCTTAAATACCCCCACAGAGGGCCAGGAATGATGTCATGCTCATGATGTCACCATAGGAATGCTCGAATCATGATGTAAAGCCTCATAGAATGTTCATTGGTGAAGTCACAGTCATGACACATGTGCACTGGCAATTTTGCTAGAAGGCGGCTGCCCCCGTGGGAGCAGTCACACCAAGGATGGAAAACCAGAGTGGTTGCCCACAAGAATTTGTGGAAAAACCCACCTAAGATAGTTTACGGGACCGTGACATTCTCCCCCAGGTGCCCACCTCATCCTCAAGGCGTGCTTTATTAACACAATAACGAATGTACATCTGTGAAAATAGCAAGAACAATATGAGCGAATGGATTAACATGGATCATATTAAGTTATGCGTGGACAGGCTAAAAGTGAAAGTACGAATGACTAAATACAAATGAATGACTGAATACAGAAAGCCTATGCCAGCTGTACTTCCAAGCTCAATTTCTGAATAATTGTAAAATGATTATGAATGCGATGTCTTGAATGGTATCTTTGGGAGTCTGTCCAGGTGCTGGGTATTTTTGTTTCTCACTTCCTCTCAGCACTGGCTGCTTGTTTTTGTGCCGGTTCTGTCAGATTCTCCCCATTTCCTGATTTTTGTACAGATGGTGAGCCAGGTTCCAATATGACAACAAAGCTAGACGTAGTTGACACTGCATCGTCAGCTCCAGGTATTGTGGCCGAGTTTTCTGGGATACCTGTTTTGTCATAGGCCAGGTCTTCATCACCAGGGACAACCCACAACTCACCCATGCCTGGGGGTGGCCGGGAAATCTTGGCAGAGCCTCTCATAAATGTGGTAGCTTCAGCAGCCACCTGTCTAGTGATGGGTGCTCTAGAAAGGAGTGGTGCAGCATCCATCAGGAGTCTACCAGTCACTGTGGCCTGCTGGACTAGCTCAGACACTGTCCTTCTCAAATGGAACTCTTCCATGTCTTTAACTGGTGTCTGTGAAATAATTGGTCCCTGGGATGATGTAGCGGCAAACTCTGATGTGCTCGGGACAACCGTCATGGACTGGAAGCCGGGTAGCATACCCAGGGCTATCTGGGTGAATGCATTCACTTCAGGTGTTCCAGCGGTGGCAGCCAGCTGAGGTGCTAGTTCCTCCACCCTGGCTTTCACAGCTCCTTGAGGATGAGTTTTTGGTTGCTGTGAGAACAGTTGGTCATACATGGCAAAGGGTGGTGGCTCCTCTGCAGAGTACATCTCTTTCAATAAAGTCTGTTCTAGGTCTTCCTTTGGGGCGTCCACACCAACTGGACACTCAGGATCTGTTGAAGGTTCAAAGAATCCAAGTCCTCCTCCCCTTCCCTTAACATTCGGGTTGTTCTGGACATGGTCAACACTCAGGTTGCTCTGTACATGGTTGGCGGGGGAGCCAGGCATTGGTGTCTTTTGTGCCAGGTGTTGCTTGATCACATCTCCATGTCCGCACCCTTTTTGGGCATGCCGGGCATCCACTACACTATCAAGATGGGATTGAAGATCTCCTTGGAGAGGGCTGTAACAGCTTCTCCAACTGGTAGAGGGTCTACTGCATTGGGCAAAGTGTAGCACTTTTTCTCACACCGAGTGATGACTTCCCTGATGTCAAGGGCCACCACTGGGAACAGGCACTCATGGAACTCCCTTAATGACTCTGGCAGATACGCAAGGTCCCCAGAGTGGGTGTATAGGTCAAGATTGCAGGTGGCTGAATTCTTTGAAGCATACAGTAGTGCAGCTATCTATGCAGTCATTCTGTCCTTTACTCGTAGTCTTACATCTAGAGGGAGCTGTCCATCCCCATAATAGTTTGGCAGAAGAAAATCCATCACTCACAGGTGCGGGGACTCCGGTATGTAGAACGGCAGGTATTCCTTGTAAGTGAGACATGCAACTGGGTACATATCCCAGGTCACCTGGACTGGGCTGCCAAGGAGTAGTATTGCATTGGTGTGAGGGACTGTAGATTGGCCACCCACTTTGGTGCAACAAGGTTGTTGAACCCTCTTTTCCCAATGTACTTGGACATGAAGTCTTGCATCTTCCATATTGGATTTGGGAGGCCAGCCAGGTAGCTGGGTAACTCATTCAAGTTTTGTGTTTTTCTTCCCTCTTCTGGCCGAGTGGATGTTGATTCTTGATGCCGAGAGCGGCTTCTCCATCTCCTGCCTTCTGGTTGGCTGTCTCGATGACTGTCCTGACCTCTGCTAGCCCTGTCTTCCCAGCTAACAGACCTGGAGTCTGGTTCACCCACAGAGTTCTGGTTGTCCCCAAGTGCCGTGGAAAGATGGGGGTGGACATTATCTTTGACAATCGTTTTTGATATTACCACACTCTTCAATTTTGGTCAAGGACTTGGGTGTTGGACATTCTCCCTGCCCTCTGCTAGGGTTGCTCGCTCCTTGCTAACAACAACTGAGTTGGCCGGTCCATGTGGTGCTCAGGAGGTGAAGGTACTTCGCCCCTCCTCCCTGCAGTCTCTCTCTCAGTACTCCTCATGCAGGAACTCTCTCAAATCTTGAACAGCTCAAGGGACACCATTGTTAGGATGAATACGATCAGCCCGCATCACCGGGATTGCCCACATTAGGATCAAAGAGCATCCTGCACAATGGCCCAATTGGGAGAATATCTGTCATAGTGCAGGAGTTTGTCCAAATTCCCAATGATGCCAGTTGGTATAGAGTGCAGCTCAGCTTCAGTAAGTTCGGGTATATGGGGTTCTACTACACATCTGTCAGAGGCAACATGCAGTGTGGCCAGATTGCTGGTGTCCCATACCCTCTGGAGCAGATCAGGTTGGATGAGTGGTTCTCTTCCCAGCAACATGTAGCCACCTTTCACATCTTCAGGCCTGTCCAACAGATCCCTCCCCTGCAAGAATCCATCAAAGACACGGGGTCACTCCTGTCAACTCTGCCTCCTTGGTCCATGCATCCAACTTGCCACATAGTCTCTCCTCTGCAACAAGAAGACTTACTAGGTTCACCGGGGTCCAGCTTTGGCTAATGTCTGTCATGTATCCTGCCCTCATACATCCACCTAACACCTCCACGTAGAAGTATTTTATGACCATGTGGCAGAGTCTGCTCCAATTCATTCAGCCCAGAATCGCTCCATTGCAGTGGGTAACCTGGGTCATTCATGTACATACATTTCAAACAGCTCCAGTTTCTTGTTGGACTTGTCTGCTTTGAACAGCAATGTGTCCCTTCTGAGACTTTGGGAAGGTCTGTTTGGCTTGATCATGGGCAATCTCATGTGCTTGGTTGTAGGTGTACTGGTTTTCTACAAACCACAAGGTGTCAGCCAAGATGATCAGTTGTGTGAGTTCATCCATTGCACAAGCAGCCATTTGTAACACAAGCACACGGAAATCATCTATTCCCCCCGTGTCTTTAAGCTGGGAGTACTGCAGCTGCAGACCCCACCCATCTGCTCTGAGGAAAAGTATAACTCTGAAATTAAAGCCATGACCATATTGAAGCAAACACGTAGCATTTCTCTGATGACTTAATGGAAAACCAAAATTTTATAACCCATCTACAGGTGTGGGTGCAACCAAGGCCAGCAGCCCAAGGCTGGCCGGGCCAGGTGTGCTCATCATCACGGTGGAGGACTTGTGCTCAAGTCTGCTTGGTCAACTCACATGAATGGGGCCTCTCCTTCTTCAGACTTCTGCTCACTTGCGATGTTCTTGCCTTGGTGGAAGAAGCTCAAATGAACAGGGAATCCCATGTGCCTGCTTTAATACTGCTAATAACATCATCATGATGTCACAGGGCTCAGCCTCATTCTCGAGTTTGCCCTATGTCAGGGGAACCCCTGCTGATTTGTCCTTATTTTGATGCTAGGAGCTGATGCATCAGTATGCCAGCTGGTCCTGACCACAAGGTAAGCCAAGTTTGTTTAAAGTTCTTCAGGGGTGCACGTGGCCAGGTGCCCAGCTTGGTCCAGCACAGCCACCCTCCAAATAGTCGACTTTTGGGCAGTCATATGGTCAAGTTTTGTCAGCCATTTTGTGCAAGGAGAAAGGGCCGCTCCCCCAGGTTTTCTGTTGTAAAAGTTCATAATTTCAACTGGACAACCCGGGTCAATCACATTATAATGGCTGTCTTTTTTCATTACAGTCAGATCCACCACAATACAGAACACCCGCAGCTCCCTGACAACTGAAACCAAGCAGAACCCCACCAGGCACTGGCATGGGAGCAGCCAGTTCATTACTCTTGCCCTATAGCCTTGAAACCAAAGTGGCAACAGACACACTTGAGAAAAGTCTCAACAAATCTACTGACACACTCACGGATACATCTTCAACACTGGATTCAACAGCTTCTGAACATAAGAAAATGGAAGAGCATCAGGCATGGCACACTCACCGTAAACAACAGGTAATCGATCCATCCAGTATTCGACCAGAAAATGTCCAGGATTGGAGATATGTGCCATGCTGTCTGTCAGGCCACTCCATGGAGGCAGAGGTGTGGTCCAGGAATGTCATGGGAAAACTCATCCTGACCAAAAGGTTGGTCATTACACTGACACAGACAACCACCCCACAGACTATGAGCCCAAATCTCAACTTGCCCTGCTGATAACCCACTTCCCTGTGTCATGTGGTGGGACAATCTTCGACCATGCCTACTCACTGTGCCGCATTCACATCCACTCTGGGCAGGAGACTTCCCCTATTAGGGCGGCCTTGCATTATTTAGAACTTCTGGAGGACCAACATGACATCACCACCATTGCCATGGTTCATGTGGACTCCAAGACCTCCGTGGGCCAGTGGCCAAGATCTGTCTCTGACCATTTCGAATTGCCCATATTTTGCCATTTGATCAATGATCAGGGTGGTGTAAGGCTTTGTTTTGGTGATGTGGATGCGCCTTGCTGACCATTTTGAAACTTTTCCATAAGAGGTCTCTTCAGGACAATAGATGGAAAAGCCATCTTACCCCTTGACTCATACTGGCCTCCCAAATGCATTACGTTGAAGGAGTTGAAGCTCTCATCAATGCAGCCCATCCACACTGAGTTCGTCTAGCCAATGGGTGACCATCTCAAGGACCTTGGTGTCTCCAGTGAGCTCTTTCGTGAGATCACATTCACCGAGGTGCTGAACCAGACACCAGCCACCAGCATGGAAGACCTCCTTGGTGATGTTGGAGTAAACTTCACCTATGGCATCCAGGATGGCCTTTCTCTCACCAGGCCCTGGGCAGTCCATTTTGCAGTGCCCGAGTCAGGTCCGGCCACTCCCAGAGATCCACTTACACTACATGATATATGAATTCTCAATGAGGGGCATAGAGCGGTACAGGAGTTTGAAGAGCAGAACTCTATCATGTGCATTGCGTATGTACAGGCAGCCATGGACATGAACACTGCATTTGAAAAGGCTGCGCAGGAAGGCACTGAAGGTCTTTGGAGAGAATATGATACCCATCAAGACAAACCCATAATGAACCCTAGTCACAAACTGGGAAAGGCCACAGCAGATGCCAAGGTGAATATTGTGGTCATCCAAGAAGAGTACATGTGCAAACATCTGGCCAAATGCAAAGTGGAATACAGGCGAGTGAGGGTCAACCTGGCAGCCAGGCTGGATGTGGTCTCCCTGGGGTTGGTCACAGCCTGTAACTAGGAGAATATGGTTAGCTTCCAGAGGGTATTAGCATCATACAGCCTGGACTGTCCAATCCCTAACATGCCAATACCAGACCTCTGGCCCCATGTGTCCTATGACGTGCGAAGCATCATTGGGGACAAAGCACTGTTTGGGTTCCTTCTCCCTCATGTGAAGACAGCAGAAGCGGCCAGCCCCTCCAGAAGAATGATGTCTCAGAAGTCAGCAGACTGGACAAATATGGTAACCTCCTCTCCAATCCTGCCAAATAATGCAATGATGGTAACAGCCGGGGTTACAGTGCATACTTCCTCTGGTGGGCAAGTGTCCACTTCTCATCAGAGTGGCAACAAACCCTTTCTGCCTCCTTCAGACCAATCTGGTTTCCAGTTCGGATGCTCCAGACTCTCTAGCACCTCTCCATTGCACCTGATATTCCACAGTCCCATTTCTGAATCCTTTTTGAAAGGGAAGGCCAGCATCACTCATCCAGCCAAAAAGTCATCCACACTAGCCGAGATAGATGTGCCAGGGCCCCCAGAGCAACTCATGTCTACCCACAAGCCAGCAGTGCTCAAGGAGGATCTGGACACCATGGTCCTAATAGAACTGGATGGCACACCACCCATGGGCACTCCCATGATGGAGTCCATTGCAGCCAATGCAGCAAAGAAAAGGGCGAACCTCAAGAACATAGTGGTGGCCATTGCAACCAGCCAAGAAAAACCAAAGGACAGGTCAGAAAGCTCTGATAAGTTGAGACAAAGGTCTGACAGTGCAGACAAACTGAAGAAGGGCTCCCTGCATAAGAACAAAAAGAACAAAAAGCACATGTCAGACTACAAGCACAAAAGAGACCATAATGACTATGAGGTAGACAAGGAGGCAGCCAAGAAGTCACATCCTTCCCATGAAGATGGGAAATCCTCCCTGAGGGGAGAAAGTAGCCAAAAGGTATTTCATTCCACACCATCCAAAGACACCAAATGCCCCAAGGTGACCAACATGAAGACAATGCCCAAGAAATTGAGTGCAGATGAGAAGAAATGAAAGGCACAAGAGGCCTTCAGCAGTCCCGAGAGCAACGATGAGGGCAGTGGGGAGAAGAAGATCAAAATGCCAAAGAGCAGAAATCTGGTCAACTCCTCTTCATCCAGTGACTGACTCCAATTCTTCCAGCTCATCGTCCTCATCCAGTGATGAAGAGAGTGAAAGCTGGGCCAGTTGCCTCAAATGCCAGCCTCACGGGCAATCCCAATCATGCCCCAGAGGCAGGTCTCATTTGCGGTCCCACTCTGGTAACCACTCCATCCACCCATAACCTGGATCCAGATGACCCTGACCAGACAGAGTCCACAGATGCTGCAGCCATTGTGAAGGAAGACATCAATCATGTTTGGGCATTGGACAGTGAAGAAGCTAAGGAATTGCATGCAGTCCTTGAGAAGCACGACAAATTGGATACGACTCGGATGACTGAGCACACCCACGAAGAACTGCACTTCCGTCAAGCACACAATCCCCACATTCACAGCTTCAGCTCCATGCATGACAACAAGTGGCCCAAATGGGTCAATGACCTTGGATGGAGAAAGGCATTGAAGAGGATAGTGTCACACACCCACACCAGGAACCAGAGTCAGGGTACGCCTTGCGACCAGGCCTATTTCATCAATGCCCCACAGAGGCGAATGTCAGCAATCTACTGGGCAAGATCCATTCCAGTAAAGCTATTCAAGGCCACACATACGATGACAGTAGGGTGGGTAAGACATCAACTAAGTTCTATCAATGTCCCTACTGTGATGAAGTGAAGATGAACTCCTCCACCTACATCAGCCATGTTGGAGGCCACTATCAGTGAGCCATAGTATGCGCTCACTGTGAATCATGGCTGCCACCTGAAGAAGATGAAGTTGGCAGTAAACTGGCACCCATGTGGTGAGATCCCTCGAGTGTATCCAAACACTTCAAACACTTCCATGGGTACAGCCAAACTCCACCTCCCATATACATGCTCCCGAAGTACTGTGAAAAGTAAATCCACCATGACTTTTGGTGACGACCATCTCTCGGTCACTCCACTGCCTTGTACATGTGTTTGTTACATGAACTCCAGTATTCCGGACTTTCAAGGGCATACACCCCTCAGGTCTTCCCACTCCATGGGCTGTTCTTAGCCATAAATTTTGATTTGTCCAGTTTTTACATTTTAGTAATAGTTAGTTCTACTTTTGCATTTTAATGTTCATAATGTTACCTTTATACATTTAATAAAAAGGTTTTTTAGAATGTCTGGCTTTTGTCTTTGTTGACTGAAATGTGTCCGTATTACTTAATTCTGATCACACATAAATAAATTAATTAAACCACTATATCACATTACAATGTTTATACAGTTTATACATGTAGTAATACAACAATACATTGCATTCATACTGTTGCGACCACTCTTATGAGAAGTATGCATGAGCCAAAATTCTAGTTCACTGAAGAGGGAGATATGCAGTTATGACCCTGACCGAGGGTATGACCAGCTGAGTAGTCGAGTGCACCAGGTTATGACCGACTCATAACTGGCCCCTGCACTGGTGCCAACAAAAAGCTGGTAGCCCCCTCAGGATAGTGTGTGCAATGTTCCGTTGTGGGCACACACCTTCCCCATGTAATAATGGTGCCTTCTGGCACTGAATGTTTTTAGAGCTCTAGTCGTCCATTTCTGATTTGGTGCTTCTGTCCCTGTCCATCTTCTGAGTAGCATTCCACAGATGTGGTGGGGTTCAGTTACAGCTGAACTGCTCTGCATCTAGGTGACCAGCTCCTCTGTAGTTGTCCCGACTAACAGGAGTGTTTTGGATTGAAATTTCAATCAACATCTTCATCAGCCATCTCCATAAGGGTAAGGGTGGGAGCAAATTGACTGATGAACCCTGGGACTGGGTCTGCGAAGACAGGTTCCATTTGTAAAGTGAACACCCCAACTTGCGTCCACACTCCTTCTCAGCCAAGGCTGGGAATCCCCTCCCAGGATGCTATGCTGGGGACCCTTGGAACCAGAGTGTCCCCACTAACCTCTTGTGGCTTCTCTTTCTCATCTGTTTCCTCTGGATTGGCCATCCCGGGGTTTGTGACCACAGGGACCGTGCCACAAATGGCCATACTTCCACCTGGCAGGAAAACTTTGCCATCCCCTTTCAGGGCAAGGAACAGGAGATGATTTTGGTGCACCATTTTCATCCTACCGGCTGTATCCTTAATGCAGTATGCTGGGATGCTGTCCATGAGTTGGCTATCCACCACATATGGGGTGTCTCCCCATTTATCCTTTATCTTCCTCTTCCCTGTGAAAGTGTCTGTGCATAGTAGAACCACGTCTCCGGGTCTAAGTACGGCAGCTCCCGTATTTTTATCATAGATCTGTTTCGATCACTCTGGCTCCCGGGCTTGGGTCACTCGTGCTTTATCAAGTGCAGCCCTCAAATGCTCCTGGATGGTGGCGACATACTCCGGGACATACCTGGGCTCAGTATTCCCCCAAACAGTCAGGAAATAGAAGTCCAGTGGGAGTCGGGGCCTTTGCCCGAACATAAAAAGAAAGGACTGTACCCTGTCATCTCAGAGCGAGTGGCATTATATGCCTGTACCACTTCGGTGAGGTGGTCGGCCTAGTCCAATTTCTACAAATGCTCCTGGATGGTGGCAACATACTCTGGGACACGCCTGGGCTCAGTATTCCCCAGAACGGTCAGGAAATAGAAGTCCAGTGGGAGTCAGGGCCTTTGCCAGAACATTAAAAAGAAAGGACTGTACTCTGTCATATCAGAGTGAGTGGCATTATATGC